>JAAGVU020000043.1:15921132-15933336 GCA_011763525.2 Mormyrus iriodes | reverse complement strand
GAAGGGAAGGAGACGGGGAGGGCGGGAGGGAGAGGAGGGGGGGGGGGGGGGTGGGGGGGGGGGGGGGGGGGGGGGGGTGGGGGGGGGGGGGATGGGTATTGGGCAGAGAGTCGCAGGGACAGGGATAAGAAAGGGCAGAGATGAAGCCGGGTCTGCGTTTACTTGTCACCATAGTGGGCGAATGATGAAAGGAGAGCTGGTATTTGTGTCGGTGCATCTCACAGTCTTTGATCTGTTCCTGGCAAGAGCAACTCGGGTCAATGTGTTTTACGTAAGAATGGGAAAATGCGGCCTACGTTAGTACCCGAACAACACGGCCGCGGAGAGATTCCCAGCAGTGCTACCTGGCGGGAAGCCATCTAGCATTAGTCTATGTAAATATGTCTATGGGAAAGTTAGTCCCCCAGAAGGGCTCAGCCAAGAGCAGCCAGACTCCATTTTTGGTATTTTTACATCTCAGGGTGAAGCCGGGGGGAGGGGGATGGGTGAGCTAACATAATCGAAATGGGAAAAAACAAAACAATCTTTGGAGATAGATATAAACACTGCATTTCGGCGGGGAGTGGAAAAATGAAGTGAAAACAGTTCTCAGCAAAGGCTATAGAGACTTTCATACCGTCTCTCAGGCCTGAATTTATTGGGGGGGGGGGGGGGGCACTCAAAAACAATTGGGGATCAGGTGGGGAAAAACTGATCCCAGCTGATACTGTAACCTTACTCACCTTCTTGGTGAGGTCCGCCCACCACGCAATATCATGTGGCTTAAAATATTATTTTCACAAATAAAAACAGTACGATACACATTCAACAGCAAGAGCTTCGGTCTACCAACAGGGCAGAACTGCTTTCACGGAAATCAGAGCTAAAGGTTTGAGCGTAAACTCAACAGAAAGTACTGGGCTGCAGAAAAGGGCAGTTTGTGTGCAAACAGAAAAATTAAATTAAGGTTGAATTCAAGGTAGACGGCTCTGTCTGAACACCTTCATTCAAAATTCATTCCGCTCTCATGGAAACGTTTATACTGAGAGAGGAGTAGGGAGTGCAGAGTGATCTGTGAAATAAAAGGGTACAGATATTATTATTTTACTGCAGGTAATAAGAAAATAACAAACAGAAAGTTTGATTTGCATGGTGCTTTATACACCATATGACTCTAAATTAAATACAGACACTTGGAGCAAAGAGCCTTGAACGTCAACACAGACTAACACTGTGGGGGCAGCTGCTTTGGGGGGGGAGGGAGGAAGCAGTAGGGGACCCGCCCCGCCATTGGCAAATTTTACAATCATACCTAATTTGCAACAATTCACCAAACCCACATCCCACCCACCATAGTCAGCAGCAAATGTAACCAAGAGGGAATCCCCCACCCCTGAGAGGACGACAAACTGGTAAAATGGAATTTTCACTGCGGCATTATGGGCAAATACCAACAGACTGAAGGAAAGGCAAGATGGCGGGGGAACAGGACGTCTGAGAAATGGGTGACAGTCGCTGGCAGGCCGAGCTAGGAGACCCCAGGCCATTCAGGAACTGCAGGCCAGCGGCTGAAGGCAAGCCCTCAGTGTTGAGCAGAGCTCATTAAGGTAAGCCGATGCACAGCCCACAGGGACATCCGAACCGGGAAGCAGGAACTCAAAATCAATACGGCAGCGCTGGTGAGGTGAGGCAAGGCGAGGTGAGGCGGGGTGGGGTGGAGGAGTGACAGGGGCCCAAATGAAGGGCCTGGAGAAACACCAGCGTCAGGGAGACAGAGCCTCCCCCAGGAATGGGGAGCCGATGGCCACCTCAGGAAGAGGACGTCAAGGTGGAGTTAAGGCTACCAATGCAAACAGGTAATCAGGTATAAACATCTTCCTCAGATGTACTGGGGAGAGATTAAACACACTCCCTCACCAAAATAGGTGGGGAGGAGTTAAACTGTGGGGACGGGGGGGCAGGTCTCTAAAAGGTTATAATCCCATATGGGGGGGTTTGAGGTATTAGAGCTTTAGGAATGCTGCTGTTGTGCGGAGAATTGATTATATTTTCAAACGGCAGTGTATAAAGATACATGCGTGTAAAGCAAACCACACACTGAGACTGTCGAGGCAGTATTGTGATTACTTACGGGTCAGAGGCACACTGGCGTTGGCTGAGCCCAACTTGTTGACGGCTATGCATGTGTAGTTGTCATAGCGATCTTCTGTCACGTTGCTCATGGAGAGGATCGATCGGGAGCTGAGGTTGTTGATTTCGATACCGTGCCCGCTGGTAAGCCTGTAAGTCACAGGCAAAGGGACACTGTGACATGACATAGGCACGACACTGAGAAGCAACGTGAACATGACAATGAGACGTGTCAGAAATGACAGATGTAATGATATGACCTTGTGATACAGCACAGCAACACAAACATGACATTGTGATTTGATGTAATAATGACTTTACCAATATGACCATTACATGACGTAACATAAACACGACCATGCGATGTAGCGTAAATCCGACATTGTGATGTAATGGTCACCTGTCACTGGGATGTCACCCAAACACTGTGTTCTGATGCAATCACACATCAATTATAGAAACTCATATTTCAGTTGTGCTTTCATTTTGCTTCCAATTGCTACAATTCAGTATGATTTGGAATAAACTACACATTCCAGTGGAACCAAAGGCTTTTTAAAAAAATTCTGAACCTAAATGAATAGTATTGACACGCGGCCAGACTGTTCTCTAGGTTGGATTTTTCAAGCACTTTCATTCTGGTCATTGTCTGCACCTTCATTCTGACAAATGTTCCATCTCAATAATGCTCCAGCACATCCCTATTTGGCAGAAGTCATCTGTAGATTGCGTGTCGTTTCATGCCGTCTGAAAACCAGAATGGCTAACAGAATTACCCAAGTCCGAAGACAAAGAGCTAATGGACTAAATGGCCTCATGTTAGTAAATTGCATCACTCTATGAGTACTTTGATGAAATTACCATGCAGCCAGACTAAAAAGAGTGGCACCCTGCACATGCCAGCCTTCCTGGGGGGCGACTCAGCTTGTGCTCTCATTGGCTGGCAGGGGGCTGAAAGGACTGATCTCTGGGTGTTCATCAGCAAGCAAAAAGGCCTCCCTGTCACTGGCTGAGGGCCACGCTGAAATCATAAGCAGACTCCCATTTCTGCTATGGGATTTTTGTTGTTTTGTTTATTGGAGTGATTTAAATATTTTATATCATTTCCCGTTTGATATAAATTTTACATTTTGTAACCTGATGCCGTGGGTTTTAAAAGCCCTTTGAAATAATCGCTGAGGTTTTTCTTTTATATTTCAATTATATCATCCGGCAGGTTTCCACGGGAATCCGGAGACACCAGACCGCGGTTTGTTTAGCGTTTCACGTTACGTTTAAAACCAAAGTAAACACATAATCCCACGCATAATCCCAAACAGAGAAACGTCTCCTGTGCGTATTTCAAATTATTAAGGTTTAAAGGTGCTTTTGATCTCAGATGTTTTGGAGGATTAAGCTTAGGAACAACAAACAGGTATTAAGGTATGAAAAACAGTGCTGTGCCGGACAAAAAAAAATATTATTTTCAGGGATGCAACGGCTCGGTTTTTCGGAATACGATTTCTTGACAGTTTAAAGCCTGCATTGGACACTATTCGAGTTATTTCCTCATTGTTGCCCTGGGGGTCATTTATAATTGCTTGTGGAATAGTCCATTGTAGCAAAAGCGGGGGGGGGGTGTCTTACCTCTTCTTGCCTTTATACCACTCAAAGGCCGGCGAGGGGACCGCGGCAGCCTCGCACCTGAGGAGGGCGCTGCGTCCCGGCCCCGCCCCAGTGAACTTCACCTCGTGTATCGTCGGGGGAACTGTGGGGGAAGGAGGCAAACAGTGTCAACGCGCCCCTCGAAATGCCACTCGCTAGGACAGTAAGACTTTCATTTTCAGTTATTTAGAATAAATAGTCACGTGCGTGACTAATTTGCAGCAATTTCCGTATCCCGCTACGTTAGTGTTTCATAAACGTTTCACTGTTTCGGCGGGAGAACACTAACGGCTGTATCATTGTCAAACACGATTACTACCGAGAAACGGCATTTTAAAATTTGCTTTACCATTACTCTTACTGCCTCCCCCATTTCGCACTATATTCTGTTGAGATATTAGCTTTTCTATCACTGTATTTTACTTCGCGTCAGAGATGTGCTACAATTTCGTCCGTTTGCGGTCGCGCTGACTGCGGCGAATGCTCCAACAAACCCCTCCTTTCAACCCCCGCAAAATCCCAGGCTGCATTGTGTGTGGTACTTTGTAGTCTAATGGGTAAAAATAAACAAAAGATTTTTTATTTTTTATCCTCCCAGTGAAAGCGGCAAATGGGTGAAATTGCTCATTTGAGAAGGTAATTACACTTTAAGAAGATTAGTCACTTTTGTCTACTGTGTATGTCTCGCGACTTTAGAAATACATAGAAGCGGAGTTAGCGAATAGCCCTGAATTTTAACAGTAATTAAGCACTATAATTATCTGCCCACCCCGGCTCTAACGTATTACTGCGCTCAGGCACCAATTAAGCCGGCGTGACTCGCCGTGCATCACTCTGCGCGTGACAGTTCGGACCCGGAGCAGCGCCGTGCCCGGAACACTAGTGCAAACTCATCTAAGCAATATGACGTGGCTGCACAGCCAGACTCATAATGGTCAGGAGTGACACATTTATATTCATTTACGAGCATTTAGGCTAAGCTATCTTTAGGATCTCCATATGGAAAAATAATTTCATTTTTAGATTGTGCCGTTCTCCCTTTGGGGGTTTAATGTGTTATAGTTATACTGCTCTTTGTTTCCCGTGTTTAGTCCGGAAGTTAATAACACAAGCAGTACCCAATTTGCTCAGATTCTGGAAATAACAGGAATGTTTACTGTGCCTGTGCATGTTTACATGTACTAGGGAAATGGATCAAAAATCACACCTGTACGTTCTTATATATTTTTTCATAACATGGACCAAAATGACAGCTGAATATTAATACATAATTTTAATATGTATTTTACTGAGAAGGTGGTCATTAAATACTTTATCTGTTAGGGAATGTAGCTCATGAATCACACCAGTAGTAATGTAATAGTTTTCTATATGGTTTTGTTGAAAGAATAGCTTATTAAATACATTTTTGAATGTGGAATATTGTCCATAAATCACTTGTAGGTTTATAATGGGTTTTTTTGGAGGGCCACTAAATACATTTGCTTTTTGTTTTTGCATAGAACACCCTTGTTATGTAGCAAGTTGGTCCACAGTTGGCCCTTGGCTAATAAGCCAATGGTTTAGTAAGAAGACGGCCCAGTTAGCATTCAACTAATAAATAAGGCAATTAGTAAGAAGATGGCCCAGATAGCTAACATTACTGACACTCTACCTGTGTTTAATGGGAAGATCAGCATGCTGTATCCATATTCCCTATGCAGATGCTCTTAAGCTTCAAGTTTAAATACATTCAAATACATTAAATTGAATAGTACTTAACAGAAAAGTGGATATATATAGCATATGGGTGCATTAATGTCAACATTTTAAGATGCTTTTTTAGCTGTTCTTGCAATGCTGATGATGATGATTGTTATGACATTTTAATTAGTTATGTCATCTGTGACTTTTTTTTAAACATATATCCTAAAGCAGATAGGATAGGTATGTCCTGTGTAATTATATTTCAACATTCCATTTTCCAGCTGCTTAGTCAGTACAAGGTCAGGGGAAATTTGTACTTTTTTATTTTAATTGCACGCGCCTCTTGTCTGAGGTGGGAAATTTACCACACAGCAGCTGTTTTACTAACTTCTGCATGTGATTGTCTCTCACTGTGCCTCACTCATCAGAAAAGGGCCTTCCAGCATTCTCCCCTCTAAATGAGGGCCAGTAGCGGTCAGAGCATCTTGCGAGCAGCTTCCAGTAATCGGTCAGAAGATTCCAGATAACTCACTGAAATTAACGAGAGGACAAAGGTCAGACCAAATCAGGCCCAAAACCGCCTCACGGAAAAATAGCTATCGAGATAATCTGTATGATGTCCAGCCGTTGACATTACAGAATGACGCACTCGTTTGGCCTATTACCAGTGGTTGCCTACTGAACAGCTTACCATTTTTTGACACTGCTGGGCATAGTTACTGACCAGAATATCTGTCCCACTTTGAGTTTTCTGCTTCCACTGGTTTCACCTTGTGCCCCCCCTCCCCCAGACCCAAATACCCTCCATTTATAACTACACCCGGAAGAGTAATGCTCAGACCTTCCTGACCACGAAAATCTCTCCTCCTGGTTTCAGACATCTACTTCCTGTTTAACAAGCTTGGAGGGAAGCAGGTTCACCGATTGCATCCTTGATGCCCTATGTGCGGGGTCTTGGAGTCACCAATTTCAGCTTCACCTGAAAGAACAGGGCTCACCATGCGGTTCCCTGCCCTCCGACCTTTCCTGCCAGTGGTCTGAATCAGCCAATGCCCTGTTTTCTAGTACGGCAAACAAGAATAATGGGGATGGATATGCCTTTAAGGTCAGATCGGTAGAAAAAAAACAAATACTTAAATGTTTACAAAAAACACAGTTTCAAATGGATCATTCCATCTTAAAGATCGACTAAAGACATTAACACAGTATAGCACATAAAATAATCTATAAACATGTACGTTGGTGTGCCTGGAAGGCAGATGTAACTTTAACTTGCACTCCAGTTAAAGGTGAAGTCACACCCCCACCATGGGGATCAACTATATAACCACATTTTTGTTCATAAACCCTTACATAACCCAATGAACTGACTAACGATTCATGCTTCTTTCTCTGCATGGCACTTTAATGCCCTCATATACAGCAGCCAAGCCAGGATCTCAGGCCCATGGTACAAAATGCTCTGTTTCTCCCCTCCTAGCACCTGCCCCCACCAATTCCCTACAGTTGCCCCAGTAATTGTCTGCACCTGACTGTTGTTAGCCTAATGAGCCCCAACTCAGGTGCATCTGGTGGGGGGAGGGCAGCTGGTGGGCGTGGCACATGTATTACCTTATGGCGACTTTATGGATTGTTCCACTCCAGAGGGGATGAGGCCCCCACCTAGCCGTCCCATTCAGCTGTCTGTGCCGAGCTCAAACCAGAGAAGAGAGCAGTTCACCGGGGCAGAGCGAATGGGCCCCTTGACAGCAGTGCTCTCTGAATTTTGTACATGATTCGTGAAATTTCATTCTCCCACCTGCATTAGTGAATATTCCCCAAAGGTAATGTTTACAATTCCTAAATACAGAAGGAGAAGGAACCTGCCTTCATGACAAAATGTACCAAAGTATAGCCTCAATCTGCACCTTCATAACAGACTGTCAGAAAGTTGCCAGCCAGATTTTTATGTCATACCATGGCCCCAGATCACTCATTCCTTTGTTAGAGAAAACAAACTATTAGCAGCTGCTCCGTTATATAGTGATACCCATATTGTACATAAGCTATGCATGCAACAGTAGCCACTATATGAGTGTGAAACCGGTTTGTGCCACATCTTTTCCGTTACCTCTGCAGTCCTTCTGTTTTTTAATTACTTCGTTAACACGACTAGGTATGCGGTGTAACTTGAAGCCATCCTTAGGTGTTATGACATGGGATTTGGAATTCCAGGTCCTTATATGGCAATGTCTAAGCTCATTAGCTACCAAAGACAGGACAGGCTATACTGATTGGTCTCTGGAATCGGGAGGGTGCTTCCTGGCCTATGAAAAGAGACACGAGTCAGTTCTCCTTTGTCTATCTCACCATGTACATTTCAGTATTGTGTTGTGATGCTGACTGCTGCCTAAAGACCTCATGTCCCTGACACTTTCTTCAGCTGCATGTATCATGCGACTCCACACATTCCCATATCGTCATGGTGACAGGCTCCTGGGGTTATACGCAGCAGGTTCGCAGATACGGCTTCCTGATTAAAGTATGCACAAAGCAGTTTTCGTGCTTTCGGATCACGTTCTAGCACGCCAAAAATGGAATTGGTGTTCCCTCTCCTTGTCACTCTCGTTCATCAAACTCCAATCCTTACCAACGAATAGGGTGGTGCAAATGATTACCATGTTTAAAAAGTCTGCTTTTCATTGAAAACATCCTTCTAATGCCAATGAACAGATTCATTGCTGAATTCTTACTTGGATTCCCACGTTGTGTGTATCTCATTGTGTTTTTCAGATTCTCATTTGATGCTCTTTGAGTGTCCATGTCAAAGTACAAATGAAACAGTGTCCATGAGAGTACTAATGGAACGGTCTTCTATAGTGTTTCATAGGGAACAGCTTATTAAATACATTCTCGAATGAAGGATATCATCCATACATCATATGTAGGCCTTAAATGCATTCTTACAGAAGGAATGAATACATTTTCTACTTATTTTAACTGAGAAGATATTTTACATACCAAGCTGGCCCACAGTTGGCAGCTGGCTAATAAACCTGGGATTTAGTAAGAAGATGGCCCATTTAGCATTTGGCTAATACACCAGGGATTTGGTAAGAAGATGGCCCAGTTAGCATTTATCTAAGGGAGTACTCACACTTGGCCCGGTTGCCTAGTACTGTGCCCGAGCACAATTGTCCCCCCTCTCCATTCCCTCCCTGGTCTGTGCTTACATTGTGCTTAATGTTCCAGTCCCAAGCACACTTTTGTCCTCACTGTGCGACTTTCCTGTTGAAGAAAACAGGAAGAAAAGCGCTATCACACAGCACAATGCAGTGCATGATTAATGTTCATATTTTGTGGCTTATTTGGAGTCATTTTGGGCGTGATGACACATGGCCCTGTTATACATTTATCGAGTATGCAACCCAGTGATTTTCATTTAATCGTGCTGCATGTATAAGAAGATATCTCATAGTTATTGTGTGTTGCATCCAGTTGTTCCAGGATGTTCTTCCAAAATTTCCAGCACTCTACCTCTGCCATAGACTGAAGTGATCCCTTTGCCATGTTTGCAATTTTTTTTAGATAACAGGTCAAAAAATCTATCCAGATTCTAGCTTTTCAGTACAATACACCTAAAATATTAATGAGAGGTGTATTGTGATGCCCATAAGTTAGTAATCTGTATAAATTCGCCGTATCCTTATGTTTATTAAATTCGGTTAGTGGACTGGGCCACAAGCTACTGTTTTGGTATATCATGGAAGCGATAAGCACTGAAGCAGCAGTGAAGAAAGGGACAGCTCAGGAGCCACAATACCTTTTAAAAGAGTAGATATTGTGGATAAACAAGGTAAAAAGACGCTGGTGTATGGCAGTACTTTTTGCCGTTTAAAGTCTGATACATTCATTAAACATAAAGAAAAGCCAGTGTCTGGACAGATTTTTATGCCCGTTATCTTAAAGCTCTAAATGTTTGTTGCTGCCCGTTCTGTACAGCCAAACCTGATCCATTCCTTCCAGCTTTGGTTCATGTGCATGCGTGTACCAGTGGCGTCAATGACGTCATGTCTGTGTTCCGTGTTTGAGTCCAACTGAACTGTGCCCTGGTTCACCTCTTGAAGCAGACCCGGGCACAGTTAAGCAATCATATTAGACAAACGAACTGGACTTTGGGGGTCAAACGTGCTTGGGCACAGTACGGATCCCCTAGTGTGAGTACGCCATAACAGACCAGGGCTTTAGTAAGAATATGGCCCAGTTAGCAGTTGGCTAACATTGCCTCTGTTTTCTACGCGAGTTTATTTGAAAGACGGCAAACAGTTCACCACAGCATGGGTGACTGGCCATCACTAATAGCTCAAGCGTCTTGGCAGTTACAAATTCCTGTTCCTTAATCTTCAGCGCATTACTCAGTCTGGGAAAGAGAAGATACACCTACCACAAAGAATAAGTCATAACTTACTGTGCGCATTATGAATTATGTAGGAGGCAAGGCTATTAAAATGCAACGCATTCAACTAGACTAAATATTAAGACGTGGTGAGTTAGGCTTAAAACAGGTATTTTACATGCTATCCGTAGTACGAAATGGGACCGAAGATTTTCTTAAGCAAATAACAAAATGTGTGTTTTCCTTGTCTTAGTTCCCTTTTAAAATAACACTAATTTTTTACAAACAATCTGTAGCACAATGTGGCTGAATACAAGGAACGAAAGCGCATCTCAATGCTCCACAAAGACCCCATGGGATTTCTGTCCCCCTGCTCTTCCTGTCGGAATGATGGTGAAGCTCCTAAACTTCCTCCTGACCATGTCCCGATTGCACTTCAGGACGCTGTTCTCCAGATACCTGTTGGGTTTATTTAGTGACCCTTACTCACTCGCTCTGCAGGGAATTCACATCTACTCCTGGTGCATGTTTGCACCCATACATTTTAATCTGAGAATCTTTATTACTCTGGTCCCAGCAGCTGGACGTCCATGTACATCCTTAGCTGAATTTATTGTGAGGTTGTTTGTGTATCTAGTTGAACGATCTAGCTCCTGTTTTCTACCTCAACACGCTCGTATTTCAGAGTTATATGTGACCCACTACTTGCTATACCCATCGATCGCTTGCATTCGTGTTCTTCGACTTTAACTGCTGACCTGTAAGTCGCTTTAAACGAAACAGACGCGTCATTCATTTTAACCAGATCAAAGGGTCATTAACTTGGTGGCTGGCAAGTCAGTCAATTTATTCATGATCGGAGTGATTAATTACTACTGTGTTTTGATCTTTTTTTTGAACTTCGCTTCAATTAGGTTCAATAATCAGTCAATAACTCTTTCGATAACTTGTTAATGTGTTTACCAGAAATGCTACAACTACATCATAATGATAATAAGCTAAGTGATCAAAAAAATAAGTCATATTCAAATTCATGAACACACAATGCAGCCACAGAATAGCTGCATCTCCCTGGGCTAATCTGCTCTGAAGGCATTGGTCCACTTTCCCCTGAAATCATTAGAGAGAGACGCTAATTTAAGTGTCATTACAGCACCAACGGGCGACCATTTCATGCAACGTCAAACTGTAACATCGCCTCAGAGAGGGACTCATTTATTTTGTTGTCAAGTAATGCGAGTAGCTGAAGAAAAAACACAGGAGATTCAATCAGCGGGAGTGTTCGTTATATCGTTTTTTTTTTTCCCCGCAGCCGGCGGGAGTGTCCGGAATTTCCTCTGCTTTCCCCGGTGTATGTTCCCAACCTGAGTCACTGGGAAGCGGAGAAGTACGGCGGTGATTTCGAATGAGATATCTGATGTGCACTTATTGATGGCATCACATGCAGGAACTGGACCAGAGTCGGGGCTGTTCGTGAGTCACACAGGCTGAACACCCCAGCCAAAGGGTTACTGACGCAGAGGGAGCCACGGACCAATGACGCGCCGGCGCGACGCGACCTTGCTCTGGTAGAGTCGAAAGCTGAAATGAATGTGCATAAAAATGCATGAATCTGATATGTAAACACTATTTGCATTTTGTTCATTACAAAATGTAAATTGAACATGCCGCTAATTAAATTACCCCGTCACATAATCAGCTGGAGGCGTCAGGGGGGTTCCGATTTGCCTTCGCCTGTGCATGGGGGGGGGGGCACAGAGGGTTCAAGCCCATTGGGACAGGGGCTGCCGCCGTACCCATGAGCAGGGTTTGACCCCTGCGGGGGGGGGGCACTGTCATACTGATGAGCAGAGAGCTTACCCTGAGCCCATCCAGTGTCACCAGAGGTCGAATCCTATGGGGGGGGGGGGCAGCTGTCGTACCCGCAGGCAGGGACTTTCATCACTCGTACTAATCCAGCACACCATTCATGAGGGTTTAGTCATAATCACTCCATTCTCATGCAGACCCACCGACCCTCCATGGATGTTCCCAGGCTTCTACAGGTTTCTGCTAATTTAATAACTGTTACAAACACACACAGACACAACCGTGTTTGAGCTCTTGCACTCATGCCTGCTGTAGGGGGTGAAGGTCTCCCCTGTAACCCCATCTGCTGCTGCTCCTAAACCAGATTGTTGCAACAAGAGGATTTTCACCAACGTGTCACCAAGCCAGCCAGCCAAGAACGGAGCGATCAACCAGCCCGTGGCGTTACTAATGAGCCGTAAACTTTATTTATCTAAATAAAATGCTGATTTTTATTTTTATTTTCTTTGCCTGTCAAAATGGACCATGCACCATCCTGCTCGATGCGGGATAGGCTGGTGGGGTGGTGGGGGCGGGGGGGT
>JAAGVU020000043.1:15910847-15921116 GCA_011763525.2 Mormyrus iriodes | reverse complement strand
GGTTGGGGATTGCTGACTCTGCCTGAGGATTTCTGTACCATTTGTCAACACCCAAAAATATAAATTATACCTCATATATAGAATTGATATCAGCAGTTCCGCAGAGCGAGATATAGTAAGAATGGCCTTTGAGGGCGTGTGGGGAAATTCCTTGCATTCAAATGTCAGCAATTTTCCATAAGCGAGGTTACTGGGGACTCATTGAGAGAAATCCCCACCCCCTGCAATGCGACTGGCGGGAGCCCCGGGAGAACATGTTAAAGCTCTGAGACTTCAATGGGGGGGACTTAGGGGCGCAGTGCTGAGGCAGGGCTCTGGGACAACGCTGACATTCCTCTGCCGCACGGACAGGCCAGAAGTGGGACGTGTCATTTTCTGTGTGTAAGAAGCATACGGGTCCTCGGGGGCCCGCTGGAATATGAATTACGCTCTATCAATAACCATAACTGTTTAGCAATTCTAGATAAAACGGGATTAATTTCATGCCCTTAGAGTTTCTCCGACAAAGACCCACATTTCCCATTGTGAAACTCCTAGATGGGGTTAGATGGGGTGTGTAGGATTACATCTGCTTATAGCATTATAGGCTTCCTGACAATGACGTTATTTTACAGGGTCGTTCGTGCTGCCTGTTGCAAACGCTCCCTCATTCACCGGTAAAAAAACAAACATTTTGTCTTTAGTCACTGTATCTTGTGCTAAATTTCAAGCACTAGCATCCGGTCCAGGGTGTCCCCTGCCTCGTGCCCTTTGCATTCTGGGATAGGCTCCAGGCTCACCGCGACCCTGTACTGGATAAGTGGTTATGGACAATGGATGGATAAATCATAGGCTGTTTTTAGCAGTTCTCCAAAGAGCTAAAATGGACCCAGCTGATATATTTTGGTCAGTTGAGATCCCAATTTTTGTTCCCATTTTCTAATGACATGTTTTCTGACATTAAAACCTGCTTTGCTGGCATGTAACAGTAGCATTCTATTAAATAATGCATTTTAATCACAACAATCTGAATGGAACCTCTGTTTTGGATCAACTACATTCTAGATAGTCCAAAACTTTAAATTGGGTTGATACTGTTGTCTTCGGTGCAGGTGTAATGTGAAACTGCATATGGAACCTGACCGTTTTACACCCCACTCGAGTAGTACGTGCAGCTCTCTGTGTCCCCAGTTCTGTGGACTAATGCTCCTGTTCAGTAAGCTATAGGGCCTCTGCTGATGTAGCTCTGATTCCCCCTTCCTGAGTTGCCTCTTTGATCAGCTCTTTCTCCCTCTTACTTTAACCTCCTTTAAACATCCTTAATGTCTAATTAAAGTTAGATTAATATCTTCCAGTGTACACTGTACCGGGGAGCAAAAAACATGCTTTATTGCAAAAAATCGGTTCCATGTACATTGAAGTGAAGAAGTGGAATTAAGTTTAACATTTTAAGGAAAATGAAAACTGTCTTAAATAAATAGGTACCTGTAATGCAAGGCTACTCAATCTGCCTTGCCTACAAGAAAAGGAAATATGAGGCTTCTACTTGCCATGGGGGGGCCTCACCAGTGACTCCCCAAAGAAGCGGAAGGTCTCAATGACAAGATCTATTTTCAAAAAATGTGTGCAAAATCAACACCATTTACAATCCTCTGACAATGCAATGCATCCATCCATCGCAGGGCATGACTCACACGCTACAGGCAGGAATTTAAAGATACCAGTCAAGTTTGTCTGTCTTTGGACTGTGGGAATAATCCAGAAGGAACACGGCAAGACCATGCCCAGAGCCGGGGGTGGGATATGACCCCACAACCCAGGAGATGTGGGGCTGCTAAAAGTGCTATCAGTCCTGTTAGCTGAGAGTGTTATCATCACCTTTTTATTAGAAGTGGCTAATTATCTGTCTTTAGGAGAATAATTCATTATCCTTTCACTTGTGGTGTTGGCCTCATGGACGAACTCATTGTTTATAGAATAAACCTCAAGTGATTTCTGCTTGTAAACTAATTTACCTGGTTTTGCGAATATCATCTACTTTGGAAATGGTAAATCCCGGTACGTAGTTAGGAAATCAGTCAATCTGAGTCAGGTTGACATCCACACTTTTATGTCATGGCACACAGGGGAACAATATCCTGTCGCTGGACCGCTGCCGTGGTTACGCGGGTAACTAGGCAAGAAGGACTCGTCATTTTGATAATCCCGGGAGTGTGATTTTCCTCAGGAAAATGAGCCCAGTGTTCGCTGAAACATCACAACCGACTGCTTCCTTACCACCCGGCTGCCCCGAGAGCGGAGAGGGAGAGTATTTGCACAGATTTAGAACATAAGTCCGCCATTATTAGAATGCCATTCCGGGTTCTTTAGAAACCCACTGAGCCCCCGATATAGATACCACTTGCTGTTTCCCAGCGAATCATTACCGTAGGCACCGCACCCCATCGGGATGCTCTCGCAGGCCAAGTTGGACTCCTAACCAAGCTGCTACCGATACCTACCGATCTCCATGAATTGATCCCTTCATTTTTTTCAGTGAGTGGTGCTCGCTGCTTCTCCTGAAATGACATGGCACTTAGCTGGAGAATAATTATTTTTAATTGCTCAAATAACCCTTCTTTGTCAGCTCGCAGTCATTAATTTCCCTCAACCGCCACACTCTCACTATGCCCCCATCTGCTTCGAGGGGGTCCACATCATCCCGGTGCTGCTGGGAAGGCTGGGGGGGGGACTGTAATGTATAAATGCACCTGCTACTTGTGGAAACTTGACTAGCTTCCAATTCTACATCTCCGCTTTAGAGAACAGCACTGACGGCAGCTGGATATCTCTGCAGCGGTGAAGGTTGTTGGTTCAAGTCCCAGGAGGAATTGTACTGTAGTACTCAAATTGCGTACTTAACGGGAATTGAGCACTTTAAGCTCAACAAACATCTAGGGTCAGGTAACTATAAACCATACAACCAACCGGCCATTCGCGGGCTCAGACAGAGGTTGAAGTGCTCAGCCGTGCTTCCCAGGAAGTAAGGAGCCGCTCAGCCTGTAATTCCGGGCCAGACAGCCACGCGTTCTATGCTCTACGTTGCCCGGGGCTCTTATGGATCAGCTGGCTCTGTTCAGACCTGGAAACCAATTAGTGTGGACTTCACCTCCGGCACGAAGGACGTGCAGCATTCAGAACTGGCCTTTTATTTTCATGAGCCGCTGATAACAGACTGACATAGACTCCGTGAGCAGCCTGCCTGCGATCTCACCTCCTACGACTTGCCAGAAGCCCCCCGTTTTCAGTGCCCAGACTCGAATACGAGTCCCGAGCCTGTTTTATGTCGTCATCCTTCCATGTTTGTCTGAGCAACCTTATAAACTACAAATGCCATCGAAACATGATAAAAGCTGCTCTCCTGGATGCTTCAAAAACTTCATAGTGTTTTACAAAATGCATCCTATTAAACGCAGAGCATCCACTTGAAGCAGTCAAAGCGTGGACTGGAACATCTACATCGGCCAAGAAAACTTCATTCAGAGCTTTATTGTTTCTTTACTGGCCCTGTACCATGCACCTATCTGACTCTAAGAGGGTCAGTGTGTATGCCTGAAAAAGCAGACAGAGTGCCCCCTAACACCCCCCCAAGCTGGTTTTAGTGGACGACCAAAATGGCAGTAAGTGTTCAGAAACTTTCTGTAGAAGGTCTACATGTGTCTGGTAGGTCTCCATGGTGGGAAATCTAAACAGCAGATACCTTGTAAAGGTCAGGCTTTCTGAGAATTTCTATAAGTGCCCTTTTTACTCTCAAAAGTAAGCCTAAGTGACTCCATTACAGTCTTTGCTAATCCTAGTTCCTCACAAAAGGGTCTATCCCATGAACTGCTGCACCGTGCTTAAAAGTAATGATTTCATAAAGAATTTTCCACACTATTACTCCAAACATGGCTGCAGGTGACCTAAGGCCACATCTTCCTAATTATTCCAGAAATGAAGGCCTAACCTTCCCCATCTTGTTCTTCAGTTATTCTCTTTGGCCTTCAATTAATCCGAGAAGCCCACACAGTAATTCAGCGGAACTCTAATATGTTTTTATACACGCGCTTAACCAGGGAAATCTCAGGTCTTTGTGAGGATTTCTCCTGTTGTGTTAAAATTTTGCCACTACGACAACAGATCGATCAGCGGACAGCTGCTTTCGTACACAAAGCCGCACAGACTTATCAAGTAAACAAACGCAGAAATCCATAGGTCACATGGGGGCCACCTCCAAGGTTGGGGGCTCGATTCCCATCTCCTGAATCGCCTTCCACTGACTGCACCAAGTTCCTCCAGGTACACAGTACAGAAACATATGCTTAGGGGTCTCCAAGTCGCCTGTAGTGTCTGAGTGCGTCCCACATTGGACTGGCACCCTGCATTCCCTGGGACAGCCACTAGCGCCACGGTAACCCTACGCTGGATAATCAGTTACGCAAGAAGGATGCACATGTGCATGAAGTCCCTGCACATCTACTGTGTAAATCAGAACGTAGAAATAGGTATAAAGATGGTGGTACAGAGTGGCCCTCATAATGAGAACAAGGCTGCAAGCATCCATGCTATTCCAGGATCAAAGAGATATTTCAATTCTCTGGACTGAAGATATCGCTATCATCCAATCCTTGAGGTGACCCCCCCCCCTACAAAATATACAGATCTCACGCTTCAAGCCAAAAAATATACCAAAAGCACCCCCCCAACCCCAGCTGACCCCATGGGTCCTGAGATATGGGTCAGTGTTGTTTTGGCTGAGTGATAACTTGACCCATTTGTACTTATTAAATATGAGAGCAGGTACACATGTCAGTGTGCCGGCGTGAAGCCGTGTGGGAGAGCTCCAGGCCTGCCGTATGATGCAGCGATAACAGAGAGCCCCACCCAGTTCCAGCTACACTTCCAGGTCCGCTTCCCACGTGCGCCGTGAATAATGCATATAAAATAGACACTATGCACTCATCCAGAGGGCCATTTCAGCCAGGCCGCTGCCTCTGTTCCATCTCCCTGATTGCATGGGCTTCTTTAAGCTGTGAATCGCCACTGCAATTCCAGGAGCGAAACAGCGCCCCCTGCTGCCCCAACTCCTCCAGCAACATGGTTTGACGACCCACCTTGCCTCCAGTAATATTTCAGCAATATTTTCAACACACTGACAGCTGGAATAAACGACGGGACAGACAGATGGATCCCGATGGACAGAGGTTCAACCTGCCGAAATCAGTGAATGCATTTACATCAGAATCAGAAAGATCATTATTGGCCAAGTATATTAAACATACAAGGGATTTGTGTTGGTGGGTATGCAAGACAATTTGAAGACAATTTACACATATGTGCACATGAAATTGTACACACATTATTTACATCCATCCATCCATCAGCCAACTGCTTTTCCTGGTCTGGATTGTGGGGAGCCCTGGAGCCTATCCCAGGCAGCAAAGGGCTGGGGCACACCCAGGAGGGCATGCCAGTCCATCACAGAGAGGGTGATTATTCTTTATGAAATTATGTCAACGATCAAGTTAATGACATTTAACAGTCTGTACACACACAATATTCATTCACGCTGTTTTCATCTCGGGTTGTACGTTTCTCATTTTTTGGACAAAGCAATGATGTGTTTTTTCAAACCTTCTGGCACCCTTCCATATTTCCTCCTTCCTGGAACTGTATTTCTGACTGGATCAGTAACGGGACGACGGTTATGTATTATATACGTGTTTTATGACACTGTGGTGAATGAGATCAAGGCACTGGTGCGACTGGGGGTGGGGTGGGGGGTTCCAAAGTGCACTCGTGTCTTGCATTATTCATGACGGGAAGTGGGTGAGACCCAGCAGACGCGCCATCCGCTTGATGGAGCGGGAGACACAGATTATTTGATCAAAGATCCAGGTTTTTTCCCTCTATGAGCCGTATGATGTCTTGGCGACAGGAACATCTCGGAAAGGCACCTGCTTGCCAGAGGAGATCAGACGGGCAATCCGCGGATCAAGCACGGACGCCTAACACAAGCAGGACCGCTGCCTCTCTGTCTTGGTATAACCCTCGCAGCTGGGGGCGTGAAAATGTACGCCTCAGATTTCCAACTCTGGACACACTTTCCTGTGACTTTAATTAAATTGCTTAAATCGATTGGTTAGGCCCTCAGAGATTAAATCCGAGACTGAATATCCTGTATTTTTGTCTTTTGCTCTCTGCCAGTTCACTCGCCTGCTAGTTGGCCCGTGTTATTCCAGGCGACCGCACCCTCTCGCTACGTGGAGACGTTAACACCCATCCCCCCACATCCCTCAATTGCTGCGAATTTTAGATCCTATTTTTAATTATCCGTTCATAAGGCCCGGCTCAAGGATCTGGATCAGATCAGAGCCAGCGGTGATGCTGACTTTCACTGACATCCTTTGCTTCTGGACATCTGGATATTTGGACGCTACCCTGACTCTCTCGGGGTTCAGCTGTACATGGGGAAAAAGGGCAGATGAGTGGTTGCTAGGTTACATGGCTGTCAATTCACGACCCCCACTTCCTTTAGGCGGGGCATATGTTGCAGCCACATGATTAGAGTATGACTGTCAATCCACAGCTCCCTTCCTGTAGGCAGGGCCTACAACATGGTCATGTGATTAGAGTACAACATCTTCATTGGCTATCAGTCTGTGGTGCCCTCTTCCTGTATGCAGGGTCTATGGTACGGTTATCACATGACCTCCACACCTGGCCCAGACATAACGTTATTCAAAATTGAGGAACTTCACTAGGAGGCTTGAAATCACATGATCTCCACAATAGCACTGGCTATCATGTAAGTGCAACATCGGAAATGAACTTCATTCATCTCTTTTGAAATATATATTTGCTATTTTGGTGATATTAGTGCAACATCGGGAACAGACATTAATAATCTCATTAAATCTACAGGAACAAACGTTAATAGTCGCTTTTAAATTTGCTATTTGGGTAGTGTCATGTCTGGGCGAGGCGTGGAGGCCCTCCTAGTGGAGGTTGCCTGGTGTTCTGCAGCCAGATCCTCTTGGTGTGATTAGAGTAAGACATGTCCACCGGCTGTCAATCCATGGCCCCCACTTCCTGTAGGTGGGACCTACGGCATGTTCATTGGTTCCCTCTGCTGGGGAGCAGCACAGAGCATCAGGAAGGTGTAATTCTTCCTCTACCTATTTGAGCTCTGATGCCCCCTTCCACTGGCCAGCCTTCCTGGGTACTTCTCATGACAAGGCTCCAAATCCGCTCTCCTACAGCCGAAAGCAAACACACTCAAAGTCTTTGTTTAAAAATTAAACTATCTGACTGCAGCCACTGCAGTTTCATTTAAATCTCTGGCCGGCCAGAGTTCCATCTATCCACACTGGGGGCTATTTGTCGTAATCTAATTACCCCAAGCTGACAATGAACTGTTAAGCATGAGTCAGTCCAGGTGGGGGCAGCGTGAAATAGCAGAGTCAGCCCGGTCACACCCGCCTGCAGGTGAGTAACTGAAGGTCTTGCCTCCCCCGCTGTACGCGAATGACCACGCAGGTCATGTTCACTTAAGCTGAAAAACCATTATTCTCTGTTAAGTGGATGAGAGGCACATCAAGATGAGAATATGCTTAATTGACTTGGGGGGTAGGCAGGGCAGGTGACGATCACACCCTTTCACGACAGGTGGGTCTGTTCCCTATAATGATGAGACTGTGGTCCTCATGCTCACACCACAATTCCCTTCGAAAAACCATCACCGTTTTTGTCCCATGCGCTCCCATGAAGCCCTAGATTCCTCTCCATCATCTCCATAAGCCCCTCCCCACTCCCGACCCCAAAAATCTGATTCTATCCACCACCCCCTAGGACTCCTTTCGAGGTTACCGGTGATCCCACCTGATCTGGTGACACAGCATCAACACCCTAACTATGAGCTGAGGTGGTGGCAGAAGGTGATAACCACATGGATTAGTGTTGGGAACTTTTCCCATTTGTCCAAGCAAGAAGGGGGCCCCATGTTTATAGAATAGATGTGTGACAACAGTCGGGGGGGTGGGGGTTACGTGTTATTTCATTTCGGCACGCTTTCCACTGGCCATCTATAAACACTGTGTCCTACACCATCGATTTGCCGATTCACTGTTCCGCTTGTTAGAGCTGCCTTCGTTGGCTAGTGTTCAGAAAATGCCGCCTTACTCCTTCAGGTACCCCTAACAGAGACTTGCAGCATAATAGTAGCCACTTCTCTCTTCCTGGATTCCGGAAAGATCCTCTCAGCCCCACTTCCGAGCTACTTTGGGAGCTGCCAATGAAAGGAGGGACGTGTTTATTTCTGGTATCTATATGCAACACCGTTTCGGATGGGGGGTAATTTATAACATCAGCAAAATGAGTCGCGACTTGACAGATGGCTTCATATGCGAGCGACCACCTTCAGGCCAGCTCGGAAAGTCACTGACAAGCCCAGCTCGTACAGTGACATACCCTGCAGTCGGGCCAGGGTGACGAGCTCCTCAGAAAGGACCTAAATATAATCACAGCACAGCAAAACCGCTCCCCCAGCTCAGTGCCATCTCCAGGACGACTCGATGTTTCACTAAACATGATCAATTTTAGAGATTCATTCATTTTTTCAACTCAGACATAATTGAAATCAGTCTTGCATGTTTAAATATTTATCATATATGTTCACAGTGGTGCATTGGGTAGTACCGTCACCTCACATCTCCAGGGCTGGGGGGTCGAATCCCATCACTGATGTTTTCCTGGTGTTCTGCTAGTTTTGTCTAAGTACATCAGTTTCCTCCTGCGGTCCAAAGACATGGTGTCTCTAAATTGTTGACAGTGTGTGCGTGTGCGTGTGCATGTGTACCCTGAGTAGGAATGGCATTCTGTCAAGGGTGTCCCTAGCCCTATTCTGCCTGAGAGAGGCACCCTGGATAAGCGACTGGAAGACTGGTGGATCTAAATTCCCACAGTCAGGTCACTCTGGCCATGGAATATTTATCTTGATATCGCAGTGTATGCCTCAGCCTATCAGAGGCCAAGAGTTCAAGCAGAAAGCCCAGAACCACTGGCGACATATCATTTTGGCTGCTATCGTCAGTACAGACCTAACAGTCCAGAGGAGATGAGACGCCAATCGATGGCCGGCAAGGAGAAGTGATGGCTGCAAACAGAGAGGTGATTCATCCACTTAGAATACATTCATCCCATTAGGTAGTATGTGTCCAGCAATGGCATGGGCAGGTCTAACAGGACAGAGCTCAGAGATCCATAAGCAATCGGGACCACTGTCGCAAGGAAAAGGCATTTCCGGAAAATGAAGCACTGACTATCTGAGTGGGGCAGGAGCATGCAGAACAGCAAGGCCGGCATGATGAAGAGACACTCAAAATGCTACTGCTAAAAAGGCGTGCAGGTGCACTCAGAGAAGCCAAGGAAACATTACTCGGTGTGCGAAGAATACTGTCCTCCCACCAGCAGGGGGCACTACCTTCCTCATCCAAACACAGACTCTCTTACTTACAAGGACAGCCTTTGCAAAGGGTCGGTCCTTCAGGCCCAAGGCATTGATGGCCTGCTCATACGTGTGACAAAACGTCTCATATGCTCATACGCTCATACATTCACACTCATACGCTCATACGTGTAACAAAACGTCTCATACGTGTGACAAAACGTCGCACACGCTCATACACTCATACGAGTGACAAAGACTACAGCCCTAACACGGGATCCTCTACCTTGAAGCTGTGATTTCAGGTTTCATTCGGTGTTAGTTGTGTACTTAAAGTACCAAGATGAGCCCCCCCTAAGACTTTTCATACCAGAAACACTTTCAACTGCTTTTTCTGGTGGGGGGGGTGACACAGGGCACAAGGCTGGGGTATGACCTGCCAGTAATAAGGATACCAGTAAGTGGATACCAGCCATTAGAACACCCAACAGGAAGTTATGGAGAACCTGATCAAGGAGAGATGGGGAAATTCAAAGGCCAATAATGGGGAACCTGTTCAGGGAGAAATGGGAGAACCCAAAGGCCAGTAACGGGAATCCTGATCAGGGAGAGATCGGAGAACCCAAACGCCAGCGATTAGGGAACCCAGTGGGATGTAATGGGGAATGAGTTAATTTGACTTAAGCACCCAAATATGGAGAGAGGAGGTCATTCCCGAGCCCCTTTCTTCAGATACAGGCTGAATTCTGCTGTAAACACATAAGAACATAAGAACATAAGAAATGTACAAACGAGAGGAGGCCATTCGGCCCATCAAGCTCGTTTGG
>JAAGVU020000043.1:15814554-15888840 GCA_011763525.2 Mormyrus iriodes | reverse complement strand
ATATAGCATATCTCTGTTTTGCTCATGTTTGGAAGTTCTGGGTTCAGAAGAACTAGCTTAGAGCCAGCAGTTGTGCCGGGTCATGTGTAGCGTTGTTCAATGTACCGATATCAGTATCATATGACAATACCAAACACTTAAAATGGTATGATTCTATCATTTCGCAAATTTAAGATATTCAAGAAATTGCCACACTCATTTTATGTGTCTCTAGTGTGGAGCAGTTACGTAGATGAACGATGGAAATGGCTGTTGCCCACTGCCCAACTCTAGCTGATACACAGGGCAGCAGAAGTGAGATATGGGGTGATTTCGGCTTTAAACCGAACGGGCAGGGTGACCACAGTGATCCAGCAGCGCCGATATGCAAACGTTGCTACAAGAGTCATCTACTGGATAAACTTTAAAACGTGTCCCGCCTACTTCTTCCTGGCCAATCATAGCCGTTTGCCACTGAATATAACTCAATGTTTGGTTGATTAACTGATAACCTTCCTTTTCGTCAGTGTAGAAATGCAGTGGTAATTATTATTTTCTCATTCAAAGGACCAAGTCTTGCCTGAACAGTTCCTTGTAAACCAAATTCTGAAATTCACTCTTTTAATCAAAAGCAAGTTTGCATACAAGCAGTACTAAACATGACTGCTTTAATATACCGACCATTGCTTTGTCCCGAACACTGAAATGATACTGTAGGGACTACAGTATGTATAAAAAGTGTTGTAATTTCTACACGGTGAAACCAAAATATATGCAAATAACTTTGTATTAAAGTTTGGAATCTGTACTTTAATCACGTCTGAGTTGTTTGGTTTAAAATTTTACACTGAGGAGCACTGGGGTAAGTCATGGTAAAAAGCCACATTCTATACAGTTTTCTTTTAACTTTTCAAAATTGTTTAACCTAATTAACGTACTTGCTTGCTTAACCTAACTAATGTACAGGTCAGGTTTTTTTTATGTATTGTAGTGTCCTTGGGATGGGTTGGCACCCCATCCTGAATTGTTCCCTGCCTTGTGCTCGCAGTCTCTGGGATAGGCTCCAGACCCCTCACGACCCCGAATGGGATAAGTGCTTACAGAAAGTGGATGGATGGATGGATGTTGAATGAGTGTCCTGGGTTTTATGTTAAACTGCATCTGGCCCTGCAAGTGTAACAGGTTGTTGTTTTACTTTTGTTTATAATTACACAAAATTCTGTTTTCTTTTTTTGTTTAACCTGATGGGTACAATACCCCTTTAATTTTCCCATGATGCTCTCATCCTGCATCCCTCTCTCCCTCTGTCTTTTCCCCTTTATAAGGGTCCTGATCTGATTTCCTCTTCCCTTTCCTGTACTGCACACGTGGGAAGAGGTGAGGATCTAGTGTCAGGGTCCCTCAGGTCCATAAATCAGTTATTTCATATGATCATTTTGATCTATTATACAATATAAGTAGGGGTTAAAAATATGTCTGTGTCCATATGTCATACGCTTATATGATAAGCATATGCATTATTTTACCTTGTGTAGGGAGAGCGAGACGGCCTGAGCGCATGAGAGATTTACCCCCTTTCTAATTGTTTCCTCAATAAACGTGACGCTCTGCTCTGCTCTGTCCCTTTCTCCTGCACCCCACACACCTGATTACACCTCAAACACAATGCAGAGTATAGGCAGGAATTCACCGGTCATACAAGCAGGCCTCCAACTTGCAGGGAAAAATTTTGGGGGTTGGTGGTGGGATTGGCACTCCAGCCACTGTCAAACATTTCATGACAGCTCCATCTAAACAGGCACGATACCCTTCTGGTCTCTGCGGGAGTAGCTGTGCTGCAGCCGCCCATAGGAAGGCTGCATGCACCATGAAGGAGATGGGGGAAAGGAGTCTCAGGGGATTTCCAGAGTCTCATCCCTGGAAGAGTGGAAACCTTCAGAGAGCTAATAGGGACAGGCTGGTTGGGGATCACAGCTGGTGTGGTGCTGCTACATGGTGACACCTGGACGCAGTTTGAGGTGGCCCATCCAGGTCGGCACGTGGAATGTCATGTCTCTCCAGTAAGATGACCATCTTCCTCTGCTGTCAGAGGAGCTTTGTAAACTCCGTATTTCAGTGGCAGCTCTTTCTGAGGTACACAGACCAGGGAGTGGCCAGATCTCTGTAGGTGGGTACACCAGCTTTTGGTCTGGTCGCTCTGATGACTGCCATACTCAGGGAGTAGCTGTTGCTGTGGCGGATCGGCTCCTCCTGATGGGAGTGAAAGTTCCTCCTCTCATCCACTGGGCAAAGACGTGACACACAGGCATGACATCCAAAAACGTCCTCACTAACGATGCTATGCGCACCCAATGATATACAACAGCCTTAGCAATCATACGTGCCCCTGGCACGCAACAGCATTGAACAAGCACTTGCTAGGGGAGTCCCGAATGAGGTACATTACCTGCATTGTGAGGGAACCTCAGTTACGGCACTATGGCCATGTGGCGAGTTTCCCTGAGGGTGATCCAGCTCGCAGGATCCTCATTGCTGAGGACCCGAGCGGCTGGACCAGGCTAAGGGGACACCCATGTAACACCTGGCTGCGGCAGATGGAGGGCTGTAGGATCACACACAGGCTCGCACACACACACACACATATATACACACACACACACTCAAGATCATTCAGATAACATGGTAAAAGGAAGACCAGCATTCCAAGTTTTATGGCTTGAATTTAGAACCCTAAGAATAACAACCTGGGCCTTGAGTTAGAGTTCTGGCCTGGTGCAGCCTGGTACCCCCTTTGGTGGTCTAGTCCAGAGGGGGTGCACACTTATAGGGACTGATAAGAGTGAAACAAAGAGTGCTGGTGTTTTAAGAATTCAACGTGCACCCCCCACTCCTTCCTCACACACAGTACCTCCAAAAGAGGAGTACCTGTTTTAAGATTTGGTGTGTGTCTTGTCTCCGTGTTTACCTTTTTGTCTGTATAAATATCTAGCGTTGTCTGTGTGTTCCTTTAAATGATATGAATAATTTTGCTACCCTCACATATTATTACCTATTCTATCTTCCTCACCTAAAGAATTCTATATTATATTAAGGCATTATATATATACTGTGCCTGACAAACGTCTTGTCACTTAACCAAGTTGTAGGAACAACAAATAATAACTTGACTTGTAGTTAATCAGTTGGAATCAGAAATGGCTTATAAGAAAGGCAAAGCCCTCTAGATTATGCTTATTGTACCAAAATAAAGTTTTGCATCATTCATAGAGTTGTATGATTTAATTAGGACAGAAAGGTCAAATTTTGCCTGGACAAAAGTCTTGTCATATACAAAAATAATGTAGAAATTATAAATATACTTTATTTAGAATACACAAACATGCTACAATAACATCAGAACGTAAAGTCATGATGCCTTGGAAAAAAGAATTAATAACATGTATGACTTCCATGAGCTTGGAGGACCGCATCCATACGTCTTAGCAATGACTGAAATAACTTGTTGGTGAAGTCATCTGGAATGGCAAAGAAAGCGGTCTTGCAGGACTCCCAGAGTTCGTCAAGATTCTTTGGCTTCATCTTCCAAACCTCCTCCTTCATCTTACCCCAGACATGCTCAGTAATGTTAATGTCTGGAGACTGGGCTGGCCATTCCTGGAGCACCTTGATCCTCTTCAGTTTCAGGAACTTCAATGTGGAGGCTGAAGTATGAGAAGGAGCGCCATCCTGCTGCAGAATTTGCCCTCTCTTATGGTTTGGAATGTAATGGGCAGCAAGAATGTCTTGATACTTCAGGCTGTTGATGTTGCCATCCACTCTGCAGATCTCTCGAACACCCCCATACTGGATGTAACCCCAAACCATGATTTTTCCTCCACCAAACTTGACTCTTTTCTGGGTGAATCTTGGGTCCATGCGGGTTCCAACAGGTCTCCTGCAGTATTTGCGGCATTTAATATGCAGTTCAATGGATGATTCGTCAGAAAAATCAACCTTCTGCCACTTTTCCACTGTCCATCCTTGCTGCAAGCTGTGGGCCTTGGCAAATTCAACACGCTTTTTTTGTTGTGTTCTCATTAATGCTGGTTTCTGAGCACTAATTCGGCTGTGGAGACCATTGCGTGTGAGAATGAGAAACTGTTCTTGTAGACACAGCGGTTTCTGGTGACCAGTTCTGATGTAGCTCTGCTGCAGTTGACAAAGGGTTGGCCCTGGACTGTCGAAGCAACAAACGGTCCTCTCGAAGAGCGGTCTTACGGGGTCTGCCTGACCTGGGCTTGTCATGAACATCACCAGTTTCTTCATATCTTTTTTTTATCCTCTCCACTTGACGTTTGGATACACCAACGATGTCTGCCACCTCAGCAGCAGACTTGGTCTTCAAGTTTTTGATGATCAGCACTTTGGTCTGTGGTTGAATCTTTGGCATGTTGTCAGAAGTCAGGTTGCACTTCAAATGAAGGTCTGGTGTGCTGGGGTTCTTTTTATACACACCTGGGATTATGTTAATTACAGTATTTGTCACAGGTGAACCTCTAATCTGTGATTGGTTGAATCATTAAAAGACATGACAAGACTTTTGTCCTTGCAAAAACAGTTGTTATGGACTTTAACAAGCTGTGAACATCAGGACACTTTTTGACTGTTTCATTTTGCACCCAGTTATTATTCTGAAAGCCCTTGGCATTAAATTGATCCATTTATTGTAACAATTGATTGATTATAAATAAAGTTATCTGCCTATTTAAGTTACTATGTCCTTATGTGACAAGACTTTTGTTAGGCACTGTACTGTATTATCATTTTTCTGATTTAGCTACAAATTCGACTTAAGACAGACTTCATCAGATCTCGTTCGTAACCTGGGGACCGCTGGTAGGCCTACAATGCCATTATTATTTGAAGACCCAGTGCATTGGGAAAACGTACAGTACAGGAGGACAGCCAGCCACAAGATGGACAGACCCAATCATAATAACAATGAACATGCCACGTGAGAGCCTGAAGATCCAGAGCGAAGACTGAAAGTTCTGGAAGAGTGCCTTCTATATGCCTCCCGTCAGTCAGCATCAATTTAACAGCGCCGAATGATAATAAGTCATGCGTTTTTTTACCCTTTTTATTGCAGATTTTCCTTTAGGGAACGTTTTCCATTTTAATACCAAAACCGAAACCTGACCGTTGTCGGGACACTTGTAGCCCCTGAAAGATGCCATAATCAGCTTGAGATACCAGCCGTGTATAAAAGCCGCACCTTCCGTAACTCGCTATCTGGTAAACCAAATAAACCACATAAAAAATCTCGACTTGTGCTAAGGGTCCGGTAAAAAAAAACAAAAAATTCTGTCAGCAAGCGACACGACTGCAGACTTCATTTTGTCCGAGAGAATGACCGCTTACACTGTGGAGGTCGATGCACGCTCAGCTGATAGATCTGCAAATTACACGTCAGTGCAAAGAGTTCATTCATCTCCATGCCTTGTTTTTTCTACGGCTTATCTCTTGTTTAAATTACCCGTTATTCATGCAGCATAGCCAAATAAACAAAACATATTGTGGTTTTATCAGTTTGGTCATGTTGGGGTTATTATTAAAGCATAGGTTTAAATGAAGCTTGGGAGAGGCAGGTCTGTTCTCGCCATAAGGAGACTTAAACGGCCGCGACTGCTTGATAATCTAATTATGTCACACTTATTGGCTTAGCATTGACTATCCTTCTAATTTACATCACAGATCATTAGAGAACATCTAAGTCTACGGTCTGCCGATACAAGTATGTTATAGTACACTGTTGCATGTTATTTGAAATGAGAACCACAGACAACGGTGTTGTTAATAATCCACATTTTTCTTTGTCAGGATGACCTTTTTGCCATTTTCTTTTTTTTCCCTAACTCTGTAATTGTAATTGCAAATGTCACCCTGGAGCACGAGCCCTAAAAGTTTAAAGAGCACCAACGATTTTATCGTAACGCTTGGAAGCAGGAATATAATTCAGAGGATATGGTTGGGGCTCCACAGCGTTGCAGATAATCTCTGAAATGGCAAACTCAATTGTGTTTTCCACACTAATTTAATTACAATTTATTTGCTGCCTTGTTTAATATTTATTATCAATTTGTAAAATAATTTGCTGGTCTACGATCAGCGGCAGGGAGTCGTACAGACTGCACCTTTATAATTTAATGTTTTAGTTTTACATGTTATTAAAAAATGCATAGTGGGTCACTATCTAAAAATTTTCTTTAAAGTTAAGTAAAGGCTTAGCAAGGGGCAGAGCACCGTGATATGGAATCTGTAAGCATGGAGTTCCCGTCCTTATTACCCCTGGTTGAGGTAAGGGGAGAGTTTGCCTGAATGGGCTTCTGAGAGGCTGCCTTCTCCAGAGACTTAAAGCCTCTCAGACAAGCCCCATCTTAACTTTTCCTCCCAACTATGAGAAAGTCATATAAGCATAAATATCCCTCCCCCTGTTTCCTAGCCGGTTTAACTGATCATTAATTAGCCGTGGTTAAGCCCGCGTACCTGGTCATCTCACCCTTGCAGTCTCTGCTGGAGGCTGTGTGATGGAGGAGACCGAGCAGATCAGGCTCCCATTATCCTCTCCCAGTCCCAACAAGAGTAAATAAGCCTATAATCATGTCAGAACAAATTACATGAACGCTTACAGATGCACTGTTAAAATGCAGGCCATTTGCATCAGATGCAATAACTGGCTTGTCTGCGTATAAATCCTGACAGGTTTTCCCAGGCTCACTGAATTGTGGGAGCCCATTACATCTCACCTACTGCCAACCCTTATGCCAATTATGGGCCCAGAGGAGTCGGGCTCTGTGTCACAACCAAGACAGGCCCAGACTGGGCGAGGAACGAATCTTCTACAGTTTTTCGTGAATTAAATAAGGAAGGGTACTTTGTTTTGTTTACAGCTCTGTCAATGCACGAATTCACCTCCTCTTCAGCGGGCTCCTAATCTGTTCGAGTTGGACACGATCGGCGCTCGTACGCTTTTGTGGGGAGCCCGGTTTATTTTGAAGGACCACTTCAAATGGCAACTTCTACACGACACGGTGAATTCGACAGCATTCGCTGTTGGCGAGGCAAGGGGGAGTGAAGATGGCTTTCAGATATGGCCGAAGAGCGTCCATTAGTCTGAAACATCACGTGGAAAGTAGGAGCCGAATTCGACTGTGAGGAAATGCTGTTTGTATAGGTGATGCCTTCCTGTGTCCGTGGTTTTGCTTTCAATTTCTTGCCCTGAGCAGTGGATTGCCGGTGGAGAGAGATTTATAACATCCCAGAAATCCAGAGGACCATTAACAGAGCGTTCAGGGATTTCGAAGGCAATTATCAGGGGTTGCTAACCTCTCTCATACTTAATGCTCCGTCTTCCCCCATTTCAGCCGCAACTCCCCCCCCATCCGCTTAAAAACTCCTCACCTCACCTACTCTCTCTCGGCCGGCAAGCATTTCGTTTATCCGTTATTTTATCCTCATGACAGATAAATTATTAACTCGGATTCAGTAAAGATGTGTGCAGGTTCCTCCTGTCATGCTTCATCTACTCCTTTTAACCTGAAGTATTAAAAAAAACAGAATTAATATTTGTTGTGACTTATTACTCCAGAATGTTCTTGGACAGGCCCCTACAGGAATGTATGTACCATTCAAACAAACAGACCACTTTCATTAAATGCACTTACATCGGCGAGTCTAACATCCTTCCGACACTGTGAAAGACAAACAGACATGCTGAAATTAGCGTTGTTTCCCCTTGGCAGGATTTTTATTGTATGCCTTTGACGTTCTGGTTAGTAAATACCTCAAAGAAAAAAAACAGGGTGTGGAGAAAGACCCAGGCTTCCCTCCTATGAATATGACAGGGTGTCAGAGTGCTGACCACAAAGAATCAATATAGGATAACAAAATCAGGTTGCACTTTGCTTAATATTATGTAATTTAATAGAACGTCACTGCACAGATGCGTTTCGGTGTGATGCCTTCCTCAGTGTGCGACCGTTTTTTTTTCTCCTATGTAGAGAAAGACCCAAAAACACCCCCCCAACAAGAAACAGTTGCCTTTGGAAATTACCGATCCAAGGATTTTTTTTTTTTTGTTATTCATACATACAAAGTCAAGGAAAAGGGTTTCACTGATCTTTTCCAGATCATTATTTACTTAATTGAATATATTCTCCAAACTGCTGTATTTTCAATACAAATGTCTAAGGAGCTTCGTAGGCAAATTTCAGGCCGAAATTTGTATACATTTGCCCGCACGTATCTTTTAACACAGAGCTACGTCTGTTCCAGCATTTAAAGAGAATTTTCCACGGGAATACTGAGCTGCGTAACAGCAAACAGTATACACTGACTGTACCTGAGCTTGGGAATTACTTAATAATTATTGTGACAGCTGTAAGGAGGAAGGAGGATCAACCTGAGATCTGTACAGGTTATACCATACTGGCCAGAATATAAAATGACCCCAGTTTTTTAGATTAAAACATAAAAAAATAAAATTTAGAAAAGAATAAACACCCTCTTATATTCGGGCCAATACAGTAATACTGCTGCACTGGAGTCTATCCCAAGAAGCACATGTCACAGGATATCCCAGAAAGGAAGCTGCTCACAGGGGACACACTCAAGCTCTATGGAGAATTTAAAGACACAGATTCACCCAAGCCAATGTGGTTGGACTGCAGGAGAATACCAGATTGCCCAGAGGAATCTCCGCACACACAGAGCTGGGAACTGAATGTCCATGTCCTCATTAATAAAGGAACCTGAAAAGCCTGAATTTCTGAATCATTTTAACGGGGCTTTTCCCTGCTCAACAACATAATCCACAACTGAGGGTAAAATATCGTAAAAAAGGAAAAAATGTCCATTGGACGAGCACCCAACTCTTTATTGCTCATGTGAAGCCAACTGCTTTGAGAAAAATATGTCACACAATATGGTGACCACCCCTCATTAAAAGTGTACTGCTGTTTTCAAGGTCCCATGGTGCATTCAAAGCAATTCTGGGAAAAAGTTGCGGGGAGATACCATTACAGGAGGGGGGGGGCGGGGGGCGGTTAAATGCATGAATGTTCCATTGGCAGACTGCCATCTGATCATTACGTAGCGAAGAGGGCACAGTGCCAGCCAGGATCTCCTTGGAATGGCCGGTCCCCCAAATGAGGTTAAAAGTGTCAAAAAAAGAGATAAAAGAAGAAGCTTCTACAACAGTCAGAGAGACCTACAGAGGCTTACAGACAGAGCCCAGAAAACTGAGAAACGGGAGAACAAAACAGGGATTTCACTAATGAGGAATGTGTGGGTAAGTAGAAAGGAAAGGGTTTCTGAAAAAGGCCCGTGTGAGACTGAAAATGCTCAAAGGTCCAACAGCTACTGCAGAGCTTGGCCCAAATGAGCTACGTCTGGCACAAGCTCAGCTGTTATGTGACGGGGGGGGGAGGTGTTTTTAATCAGCAGGGAATCCTGTTGAGAGAAAGGGCGAAAGGGACAGCACTAAACACAGGAAAGTCCTTGAGGGAACACTCGCTTGAAGACCTGTGAAGCACACCCTCTCAGTCACGGCGGAGCACCTTAAAACCAAGAGGGAAAGAGTGCGGAGAGGACCCTGTCAGACCAGCCACCCACGGGCACAAGGACTGGTATCTGCCAACGCGGCACACATGCGGTGTGACCCGCCGGTAGGCCCTCGGATGTGACACTATGCATTTCATCTCCCGTGGGGTGAAATCACGGGTGTCACCTGGCTGGGCCAAAAAGAGGGATGAGATCTGCTCGAAACCGTGGGCATCTCATGCCGGGATCGAAGTGCCTTTGATCTTGGATTTTGGTCCTTCCATTTTTTAGTTGATGTGTTAAACATAGCAGTTCCTTAACAAAGCCTTAAACTCAAATGACTGTTAGCCCATTAGCTCATGGTCTTAGCCTGAAGCGTTATATCTGTTCTCGGACTTCCTCGACCGCCCGACCCCCGACTGAAGTTTGGCCTGATCTAAACGCTGCCTCCCTCTGCATTAATCCTTAATTGCATTACGAGGAGATTACGGAATTTAAAACGGCCGCAGAAAATAAAGAAATAAATACAGCATGACGGCGGCCAGGACAACGGCGGATTTTGACTGAAGACCCCTCGCGCTAAAGCCTTTTACAAACTGCTCATTACCTCCGTCAGCAGATCCGTTACTCCCTATTGAAGCATTATAACGTGTTTCCCATGTACTTTCTCAGCTCTAATTAACGACCTTATACCATCGACTCCCTACACGAAACCACATAGGTGTAACAAAGAATCTACATGAACCACATTAAACCGACATACACCCTGACAGTGCTCCTTTGGCTCCTCTCTACTGCTAGGCTGTTTTATACCCCTGAAATAGCTGTGTTAGATTCTTCCCGCGGTCCCCGCCGTGACTCCCCTCCTCTAATGGTACGGTCCTTATCTGGCCCATCTGTCAGCCTTCCATTGTCGGTCACGTCTGCTTCCTCTACCTGCGAAATCCACCTGCCGACTCGTTCTCTGATGCTCCACCCTTCCCTTGTCCTCCCTCTCTCTATTTTCTTCTGTTGCCCAAGCCCCTTCTTCCACCCCGCAGATTGTGATTTGCCCTACGACCTTCCGGCTATAGTGAATGCGAATCGCTTTCCCTCTGCTGTCACTGTGTCATCTCCTCTCTGGCCCGTTGCACGAACGGCTTGGTGTGACCTTTGACCCTCTCACCCTGAACTATACCTCTCTCTCCAAGCCTTTAGCCTCACAGTACGACCTTCATTCTGGGAAAATAAACTCACCTGTCAAATATCTATCCCACCTGCCCACAGGATATAGCGTGCGTAGGACTTTTGTCAAAACGTTAAACAAAAACAGTTTCATAGGAAATGCTGAAATTGCTGAAAGCACTACAGTACAACTGACCTAATCATTTTCCCCCCACAAAACATCTATCTTGAAAGGTCTAATTATATAGTGTAAGTACTAAGTTTGTAATCAAATAAATGATTTTCATCAAAATCACTGGCCAGAAAAGCACCCCGTTCAAAGAAATCCAGCAGATAATTAGTCACTGTGACTCAAAGCATTTTTTAAGCGAATAATACATTTCTGAGCAGTGATGGTATTGATGTGACCCTGCACGCTAGCTACACGACAGTGGTGGGAGTAGTGATTCACTGTTATCGGCCGTGTGGGCTCTGTCACTCTGAGGAGTACGGAACAAACAGTAGGACTCCAACCGTGATAATCTGCACCGTTTATCTGGCCGCTGTTCACGCTCAACCTGAAAAGGCACCAGGAGGCACAACAGGGCCCGTGGATCTCTGACGGCCTGGGTACGTGTGGACCGTTACCGCGGCAACATAAAGCTCTGAGCGAGATCATTGTTGGCACTTTTTTTTTTTTAATTTGAGGAAGATTAGAGATGCCACGGGCGTAAAACACACTTTAGATAATATCTAAATCGATAAATAGCATCTGCAATCTTGCGGAAAGCTTTTCAGCGACTGTCTGTGCCCTGAAAACGTCTTTCCACTGAGCGAACATCTAATAAAATTAATTCAAATTTTTAACATATTCAAATTTGCCAACTGGTATGGGTGATGAATTAATGAGCCTTTCAGGGGTAGTGGAGTCTTGGCACAGGAGTAAGAAAATCACAGCGAGAAGAAGTGTGGTCGGGTACCAGGGGCTAATGGTTTGTTAATATTGAGCTTGTCAGATTTATTAGCATATTGGTTGCAGAATTTGAGTCATCGCGGGGCGGTTGTGGTCGGGAAGCGGTTCAAGCCCGGCTTGGGCATACCTTTGACGCTCAGGTGAATGTGGTTGGACTGGGGGTTCTGGTCGCTCTGCACGGAACAGGTGTATTGGCCGTCGTCGCTGACATCCACCTTCTGAATCTGCAGGCTGTACTCGTACTTGCTGCCAGTGCCCGAGACGATGGACACGCGAGGATCCACAGACCACTTGTCGTTCCCCGCGAAGATGATGCTGGAGCGGTTTAACCATGCCCCTTTGGAGAGCTCATCTGACAAGTAGCACCTGGACAAAAGAAAGGTCAGTGGTCATGTGATCCATCCCAGTGGTCATGTGATTGGTTACCAAAGCACTATTGCAAGGTCCTCCTAATTAAGTGTACTTCCTGCCAGCTCTGAGGCCAGCACTGTAACGTGTTCCTTATTCCGCACGCGAGCTACTAACTTCCCCGCTCGCTCGATAAGGCGTGATAATTAAAAATGAAATATTACTTGTGCAATCCATTACACTGATTCTTCTTCTAAATTTTTAATTGCACGCCTCAGCTGATGTTTTCATCCAAAGACACTTTTTTAACCCATTTACACAGCTGGAGCGATTCAGGTTAACTAGCTCACTCAAGGGTACAGAGACAAGCCTCTCTTGGGACCTGAACCAGAAAGATCCAGGTTACGAGCCCACGTCCTGCTGCTTTTATGAGGAGCTTGGCGCCATGAACTAGATTTTAATTTTACTTGTAGGGAAGAAAAAAAAATATGTATATATATATACACATATACACACACACACACACACACCTCTCTCTCTCTCTACATATATATATATATAATATATATATGTACATATATATGTGTGTGTGTGTATATATATATATATATATGTATAGTGGATGTGATTTAACCATGCTGTGTTGCATTGGTTTGGTTTCAACACTGATAGGGACCAAATCAGCCCTGCCCCCCTGGCTGCCTAAACACACACGATACTCCCACAGTATTGGTAGGGACATGTCTCTACCGTCCATACCCAAATCTACACCCTTTGCTGTGTTGTTAACATAAACCCATCCTTATTCCAACACTGAGTGTAACTAATATCTGTGAACAAGTAATTTCCTATAAAAATGGTGGAAACAACTGAGCTGCTAGGTAAAAACCCGTAGCATACATACACACACACACACACACACACACACACACACACACACACACACACACACACACACACGTTAGCACCATTAGGGTTAAAAGAGGATCACTGTGAGTGACAGTTCTGGTGAATCTGAAGATCGTACAGATTGTACAGATGTAACGGACTCTTTCTACGAGTTCCAAAAAGAGCCTCTGGCCAGCAGCAGCGGACAGACCTTCCCCAGAGAGTAACATTGCCGTTAGCATTCTGCCACTAATTCCGAGCCACGGGATGAGAACCTCTGAGGAGCTGCAAGTCATTTTTCAGACGGTGTTAGAAGAACGGACCCCAACTGAGCTTTATGCTTCTGGTCTGCATTGTAAAATACTCTGCAAGAATGTTAACATAAAAAAAAAAAAATCACGCACCATAGGCTGATGTTTAATCGAAACGTGTTGAGAAAATATGGGGGAAAAATGAGATAGGAATGATAAAAAATAAACCAATAATTAGACATAAATTTTTCCTGGTACGACAGTAAGGCACAACTCAGAGAGGATTCATGACGTTATCCTGAAGGACCCCAAGGACAGGGACCCGCAGATCCTTTCAGGGGGAACAGCAGCCAAAACGCCATGAAAGGCTGTTCTGTTTCCGCCGTCCTGCTTTCTGGCGCTCCCCCCCCCCCCACCCCCAGCCGTTCAGAGCTGCTGACTTTCAATAAGAGGACGCGGTGGATCCGCCCACGGCAGAGCGAAAGACTGGAGGCCTGACGTCAGCCGCTCGGCCCCCTTGTTCTCTAAACGCTTGACGGTGTGATTTTCTTAGTCAGATGCTGGCCAATTAGCAAGCTCCACGAGGCCCAAAGCGGCCGACGGGACCCATCGGGGTGTTGTACAGCCTGCCTGTTTCTGACAAGCGCCTAGAGAGGATCTGCTGACATACCTAACGGCACGTCTGGCCTCTCCACAAGACTGGCATCAGGAGCCTGCAAATATCAGGCCGTCTAAGAGCCAGTCCTCAGTCACGTGCTTGAGTTTGGAATTAGTGGAAGCCTTTTTCAGGAGAGCAACACGGCTTCGGATTATAGATCACAGCACTTCTTCGTTTCATGCTGGTGGTGTCCTCATTAAAGCCTCCCATTCCCAAAGATGATGGTACCTCCATAAGACTCCAAAAACAGGTCACCAACAATAGAGTCACATACCTCAGACCCTTCTAAGAGAATCCCAGGACAGTTTGTTGGCTATTTCCCGAAAATCTCTCTACTGACCGCGGGATTTGAGCTGTCAACCTTCTGATCACAGGCACAGCATCGTGACCCGCTGAGCCGCACATCAACCCCCCCATTTCCTCATCAACTTCACATCAACATTCTTGTTGAAATTTTGGGATTTTCCTTGGGATACACAGGAATCACTAGCGATGACATGACAAGTCATAATGTTCACTCATGGCAGAAGGACCCACTTGGATTCCTCAGTCTAAACACTGGATGTTTTTTTTTTTTTTTTTTACACAACAGACCCGTTTTATTTCCTTTGTTATTTTGCCTCTGGTTGTGTGAATGAATCTTCCATCTGAAAACAGCAGATCTCCTTCTGGCACTATCAGCAATTTTAGTGACACATTTTCAGTAAACTGCCCCCCGTGTACCAAAAAAAAAACACATTTATTTTGTTTTTGAAACCCACAGACAGAAAAGTACATGTGGTTTACAAATAGTTAATGAAATCTCAGTATCAGTAATGGCACTTCCACATCCACACCAGCTTTCCTCATCTAGGCAGCTTTCTATCTCTTGAAGAATTACCCTTTTTAACAGAACCCTTTCACAGCCTGGTATGTACATTTAGAGGCGGACCCCATGAACTCCAGTCTCTGACCTGAGTCTGGGGGTTAATCCTGTGAAATTGTCTGAGATAATACTAGATTTTGGGGAAATCCACACACCAGGAAAATCAACAATGGCATCGTATTATTTATGAAAGTAAAAAGGCATCGTATCTGTACTTGCTGTACTGTGACTCTGACCGGGATAAACCGTTCTGGAAGATGGATAGGTGGATGGTAGGTGCTAGATATTAGGTGGAGGTAACTTGGGTAAGAAGTTAGTCAACAAAATGACCCTGACACAGGTCAGTAGCAACTGACTGTCACACAGGCGGTGGTTTTGTACAGCCAGGGAAATATTGTGGAATTTCCTCCCACAGGCCAAAAACGTGATGAGGTGAACTGGCACCTGTATCATGTGAGTGTCCCCGAGCCCTGTGCCGCCTGGATAGGCTCCAGGCCCGCACCGTTACCCTGACCAGGATAGGTGGTTAGATGGCTGGATGGAAACTTTAGCCTGCTGCCTCGTAAAGTTTCTATTCACTCTGAGGAAACCGGAGTGGAACCACAGCACAGGAGGTTTAGTTTAGGTTTCACCACACATTATACATGACGTTTATTTAGCAGGTTTTTATCCACAGTGATGTGCATTTTTTTAGAAAGCAGGGTCAGCCAGACCCTGAAATATTTGGGGGTTAAGGGCCTCGCTCAAAAGCTCAGCAGTGACATCACTTTGCCAAGCAGGGAATTTGAACCAGTAACACTCCGATCACAGGTGCAGGGTCCAAACTCTCTGAGCCATACACCACCCTCCACACACGCCTGCTACTTTCTCTGGTCTGGATTACTGGGGGCTGTTCGCAACAGAGTCAGCTGAGAACGACAAACAGACATGTGCTGCCTGTGTCACCTGACTAGCCCTCCCAAGGCGAACGATGCTTTCTCACAGCACCCTCATCATCCATCCATCCATCTTTTAAGCCCTTACCGCAGTCAGGGTCACAGGGGGCCTGGAGCCTATCCCAGCAGCACGGGGTACCAAGCAGAGGGACACCCTCAAAGCAATGCTATTAATTATTTTTATTAATTATTATTATTATTATTATAGTCCCAGGCAGACATGACCTCAAATGACTTCATCCTCTCCTCACAGAGTGATCGTCTCAGCGATTCCCTAAAGCACCCATCGTCAGAAGCACCAGCAGGCCCCCCCCCCCATTAAAAAAAACAGCGGCCTGCCAACTGTGAACCCCGGTGGGTTTCCCATCTGGACGTTGGCCTGCCCAGAATAACCGGAGCAGCAGCTGTTGGGGACACCTCACTGACGTCACACGCGCCTCCGCCCTCCGCTCCACCCGCCTCTCCTGGCTGATATAGCATTTCGACGGGGTGTTACAGCAGCTCTTCACACTTAAAGTGTGAATTAACCTCGTGGACGTGAGGGATTAATTGCCAATTTAGCTGAGACGTCCTGTGAAAGCACGTTAGTGAGGTCCTTACTTGACAAGCACTAAATACCTTCAGTGTATGTTTGCGTCATATAATATTAAGGCCTATAAAAAAATCTATTAAAAATTGCATCATTCTTATTCTTGACCAAACTCACACCACCCCAAACATCTGGATATCTAGGACCAGACAATATTGGTCCAGATACAAAAGTTAAGAGCATAAGGAGTACAAGAACATCACTTCATAAATCAGTAAAACAAGACCACCTCTGCGCCAAAAATGTAAAAAACTCTAGTCTAAACTTAACTGCTACTCATTAGTAGCAACATAAAATTGGGTTTAATAACACATTATGCCAATAAAACTGTTGATTGTTTACGTTTTAATATTTATAAACAACCTTTCACTCTGCAAAAAGGTATTTTTATATATCCTTGTTCTCTTTAAAATTGTGTTGAATTGATCTTACTGCCCTCTACACAACAAATGACACTGTTAATGAGATTATACATAATTTATAAGTATCTGTTGGTTAATATTATATAACTGAATCTGCTGTATCTATTGCTCCTGGGACGAGCTCCAGGCTCACCTCAGCCACGAACTGGAGCCGTGGTCAGGGAAGATGGATGTGTCGGCTTTATTTTTAACAAAAAAACAAGAAACAGGTTCTGTGCTTTTTGAGGAAACTGGGAGCCTCGAAGCCCTAAATATGCCAAGTGGAAGAGCTCAGATGGGAGCAAGGAGACAGAAAGGTGCTGGAAGGGATATCCGGCCTGGTGCAGTCACGTCAACAGGAAGTGACACGTGTAGGAAATGCTCAGGAGCATCAGCCACTACACTATGAAGACAAATGGCAGCAGGGAGGAGGTGGAGTTAAGGTCACATGATTAGCCCACCTCACCTGTGCTTCATTACTGAATGCAGTCCACTTTTTCCCACAGCCCCTGTAGACACGCCCAGGCCTGGGTGACCCCACACTCAGCTATGACCCCGTTTTGCCCTCCCATACTTTCTCCTTTGCCCTGAAGCTGAAGTAGCTTCTTCAGTCCTCGCACCCTGTCATCAAAACCATCTCCGATCCATCCTCACGGGGCAGATGGGGATGCACCGTGCACGCGGGAGCCGTGCCGTGTGACTCGGCGGGGCAGGAAAATGCCCGTCAGACCCATTGCAGTGGTAGAGCTGGGGAAGTGACAGGGGGCGAGCGCCGCCCATCTGGCTCGCTGGGTATCTTTGATGTCAAACAGGAAGACCCCAGAGGGACGTTTTCATGCTGAAATCATCACTCGGCCTGCCAGGAACGCCTCATCCCCACCGCCACCCCCCAACTGGCAGAGCCATGGCAATACAGACGGGGTAGCAGGAGAATGAAGCGATCAGGCGAGAACCTGAAGTAAGACGGCGAACAAGAACAGCTAAGCGCGTGAGTGTGAGATAAAGGGTCTTGCTGCACGGTGACAGCCCTATGCTGTCGAAAGGCGCTAGCAGCCAGCTGCTAACATGCTAGTAAGCTAACTGTGGGCTGCTTCTCCATCGTGCAGCACTTCAGCCAACTGCCATTAGCATTCAGGGATAATTACTACCTCCAGTGGTTGTTTCAAATTTCCCTGTCCCTCGAAATAAAACCACATATAGGGTTATCTGGTTTTTCAAGCAGATATCGCTGCTCACCTTGATTTTCAGCTGGCAACACCACCAAGTACGCATCTGCAGAGGCACAGCCCACTCTGCGGGGGGCGCCAGACTGCTCTACAAATGTCGAGCTGATCTAATTGCTATTAGGCATGGACAGCCCTTCCTGGCCACCGGGAGACACCACGCTGGGCCTGTGTAATGACAGGGACTGATCCTGCTGCCATGAGGGCTCCCAGCCACCCCGGGGACGCCCCAGCCATACGGGGGAACGCCTGTTCTCAGGCTCTTTTAAATAGCAGCGTAGACGTACAGGTTAAAAGTCACCAGTTCATTTTATTATAGATTTAATAAAGAATGATGACGGCGCCCCCTAGAGGGAGGGACACAAACTGCATCAGTGTATGTTTGTCCATCTCACGACCCTGCTCATGTAGGCAGTGGTTTGATCCTAAAGAACTCAAAGGGACATGATTAAGGGAAGCTACACTTCAAATATGTGAGGTATTAGGGAACACACTGCAAAAATATGGAGGGCATGTCAGCAAACTGCCACCTGCACTGTACGTGTAAATCCCGTCCAGGGTGTCGCCAGCCTGCCTGGAATGGCTCACTGCGACCTGACACTGCTTAAGCTGTTATGGAAAATGGATGTAGGGGCTTTCACAGACAATCAGAGATACTATTACAATAGAACAGCTTTTTCCAAGAATTTCCCCATCTAGCAGGAGGTTATCAAACTTACATACTGCTTTCATATTTCATATATTTCTTACCCCTATAAGGAATATTGACTAAAAAAGAATCCAGCATCAGATAATGAGCACTTATCAACATGGGAATTCCAGTTTAAATCAAAAGTACAATTTCCACTTATAACTGATTCTTCAAAATTCCAGTAGCCCTTTTCAACTAATATCCAAGTCATTTAACTTCGTGGAATTACATGGGGGCATAATATATATTGTAAATGTTACATTTATTTTCTTTTAGTCAGTAAAACTTGTAAAACTCAAAAATAGCATCTTAAATTCAGTGCAAAATTTGGCAAGGAAACAGAGCAAATTTAATAAGGTTGAAATTAATTAGAATTATAAGATATCGAACGAACTGCACTCCCCAAAAAATGGAGAGCGTAAACTTTTAATTAAGAATTGATCGATATTCCTTGAAATGCAGTGGTAACGGTATTTAAGCTTCCCAGAGCCCAGATGAAAAGAAAAACAGCTATTCTTTAGTTCAGAAAAATAATCTATAGAGCATATCAGCTCCTACAATTAACAATAGAGGCATGAAGGAGAGCTTGCAGTTCAGCTCCTTTTAATGGCAAATGGAAGAATAAACAAACAAAATAGCAAAGAATTAGAGAGAATTAGGAATAGGGAAGTAAGTTTAATTGGTTTACTTTTTAGCTAAACATTGAGACAATATTGAAACATGTACACTCACATATTTGAAGGATGCTTAAACAATAAGCATACTATGGTAACCTGAATGCCAACAGACATGCTCCAAGTATAATTAGGCAGCTTTTCAAAACGTTGCCTGGTTTTTTTGTAAACAGGCAAAAATTTTAACCAAATGATGAATCTGGCTATATTTTCTAGAAAGATACTGGAAAGATAGCCAATTTTTGATATTCTAAGACAGGCCTAAAGGCTTTCTTAATTACAATGTCGTTCATACTATCAAATATCGCTTCCCGTTTAATACAATTTTTATCCGATCCATTTAATATGTCTACAGAGATATTCACAGCTGTCTTTAAGCTATATATTTATTTCCAGTTTTCCTCAAACTTTCCTTCCCTTTTCCGGCCATTGCGGTTTCTGGATATCTTAAAAGCCCAGAGGTAATGGGAACATCAGGAAATTACAATTTCACAATTAGGTGACAAAACAGCCCCACTGCTTAGAAAAAGAGAGATCAAATTTACGAGGAAGTTAGATTAATTGATCAATCTCTGAGTGCTGCGGGTGTACAGTTACAACTGGAAACGTTAGTGATACTTATGAGATATTGCTGCATCTGCTTAGCAAGATCAGAAACACACAGGTGTGAAGCCAGCTAAGATTAATTTAGAGTTGTTTAGAGGTCTCGAAATTGCGCCTTAAAGATTACAATTTGTGTAGATCTTACCCGATAATTGGTTTATAGAAAGATTTAGCTAAATGTACAGGCATCTTACTGGACATTTCAGGTGCACACGCTAGTTAAAGTATGTTATGTAAAACCAACTGCCATCCTTAATAGCAGAGATAACAAAAGAGAGAGATTGCTCTCAGTCCTACCAGGAGGCAAAGTCTGATGAAGACTATTATTACAACAGCAAATAAATTTGAGAGTAAAATGATCATTGGGACAGTTATTCACCCTTTTTGCCACTATCTTTGTGTCAAAAAGTAGGCACTATGAAACACACTGTGATAGTACAACGTATGTAGCTAAGAACATTGTCGACTTCAAATGTTTGCTGGGAACGAATATCTAACTGGACCATGTGGGTTCGTGCACATGGATCTTGATGCACCTTTAAGTTGAGCAAGCAGAGAAATAATGGTAATTTACTCTAGCATGCAAATGAGTAGCCATCTACTGACATTTATTTAGCAGTTGCACCCATCTGAAGTAATGATCAGAGAGCACGATCAGAAGAGCCTTAGTCCAGGACCCAATGATAGTATGATTATTTTGCCGGCCATGGTATTTAAGCCTATGACTTTCTGGACTTGGGCAAAGATGCATAACTCACTGCTACACATTACTTCATCCATCCATCCATCCATCCATCCATCCATCCATCACAGGTGGCCCACAGCCAATCCCAGGTAACATATGGCACAAAGTAGGAGTATCCTATCCCCAGATACGATGTCGGTCTATCACGAAGGACATACATGCGCACAATCAATCACTTAGGGCAACCAGCCAAAATGCGTGTATTTAGACTGCTGGAGAATGGAGTGCCCAGAGGATGCCCGTGTGACATAGGGAGAACAAAATCCACACACAGATGCATATGGAAATGAATAAGCTGACAGCATCTAGCTTACAAAAAAGGTCATGAACTTGTGCTGGATGCAGAGCTGGATCTGGGCACAGGCAGAATAGGGGGTCGCTTAGGGCCCCCGAATTACCTGCGTTTCAGGGGAAATTACATGATCTAGAATTTTCTTGGTGGGGGAGTCTCTCAAGTAAAGCTTTGCCTGAGGCCCCTGAACAGACAGAGCCGGCCCTGCTTAGAGGCCACATCAACTTCAACTCTTTGGAGCAAAATCAGAAAGCACTCAACTGTGTGACTTTACGTCAAATTCAAAAAGCATTATGAGAATTATCATGTCTCTAGACAAAGCTTCACTTGAGTCAGACTAGAGTTTATGACTCACCAGACTGTCACCAGATGAACTGACTTGACTCTCTATGGGAGGAGACTCTCCACTCTCCATCTCGAGTCTCCATCTTGCTGGAGTGGGTAAAGTAAAGCGCTCTCCTGCCGTGCTCTGCTGCAGCCCCTCCCCGCGCATGCAATCATCTTGTCGCGTAAACAGAGGGGCTTCCTGTAGTGACTGTCAAAGGCACCATAAAGGAAACAGATTCGTAGCCTATAGCACCTCTCAGCGCTGTCACAACATCAGAAGGAGCAAAGCAGGGGGAGGTGGAGGGGGGGACTCTAGAGCACACCGCACCCCCCTCCTGACGACCGGGGAGAACAAATCGGCTTTTTCCATAGACTTCCATGGATATTACAGTATCTACATTGAGCTGTCTGAAGCTCTCATTTTGCCAGTTATGAAAAAAACAATCAACGCTTTGTGTTTAAAAATTGACTCCTCAGTCTTGTAGATATCTAAACAATCCAGATCTCAGAGAGTATCATGTAAAACTCCTCAGGCTTACCGAAGTAAGCAGGGTTCATTTCTGAGAAATGGCACAGAATTCATACCCAGGTCCTCCCGCACTGAACATCAAGGTCAATATTTGTGGACAAAGACCTTACAGGCACTAATCAGTCAGTCGCACCTTCTGGTGAACAGCCAGGTGGCTCAAATGGGAAACACAGGTGTTTGACTTCACAGGTTCCATCGTTAAATGCCGACATGCCTCGGCCTAATTAGTGTCTGAGTGAAACGATATGTTTGATTTCATCCTATCGACACATGGCTCTAGAAGCCGGATATAAAGGCACTGAAATGAAGGTTGATGTTTTTAAGCTGCTATTCATCACATTTCATCAATTTCGCTATATATTACAGAATCATGGTGTTGTAGGTGTCCAGGGGTCAAAGGTGATTGAAGTCACCACAACACTGTCAGAAAAATCTCCCAGCCATAATCCCAGCAGCTTGGGCTGCTGGATATCACATCACAATATGTGAAATTCCTGCAAGTGATTTTGTAATATTTATATAACATAAAAGGAGATAAAATCATCCAAAATAAGTTCTATTTGACTGCAGTTTATCTACCAATAAAGGTGTTGCCGTAAGTTGAGTCAACAAGCACAAAGCAGTGCCAATATTTTGAAAAATTAGTTTTGCCACAACTATTAATATTATTTGTCATTATGTAGTAGGAACAGCCATGTTGTTATTCCATCCGTCGCAGGACGTCCCCAGCCTTATGCTCTGGGCTGTGATGCAATGGAGAGGCAGTTCAGGTAAATATTCAGGCAAATCCACTTCGTAAAGGTTACAATATCAGGCTCAACCCCAAACTTCAGGCGAGAAGTCTGTGTGTCAAACCACCTTGTGGCCTTCCATGCTATGCAATAGGACATAAAACTCTCAAAGTAACCTCAGGGATAACTCCGGAACGGGACCTTTAAGAGAAATTTCTGACAAATTGTCCAGCTGCCTTTTTTATTTACTGCGTTTAAGCGTGCAAAGCCGGCCTTGTAGGGCAGGCAGAAACGCGCCCTCCGGGCTCACCCCCTGGAGTCTCTACTCGGAGGTATCGATCCGCCCGTTTGCCCTCCGCTATCCCAACCCCCCTGCTGTCCTTCCAGCCGCCAAATGAGGCAGCCCTGGCCTTGCATTCTCAAATGACTTGGATGCCTCTCAAATGTCTTGGCAAAGTCAAGCTTACATGGCCTGCCTGAGCGGGTGCTCAGAGGGAATATACGATCGCGGCCCCGGCTGAAACCAGGCCGAACCTTTGTGAACGTCCCTAGCCGAGACGGAGAGGGAAAAAAAGGCTCCTGATGGGTGAGATTTTCAACTCTGACAGGCAACAAAGAGGAGTGGCTCGCCTCCTCGGCGTGGCAAACACAGGCCGCTTCGAACAGCCTGGTACTTAGCTAGCAAGTGACTCAGATCTGCACCGCTGTCGCGATGCTGGCCCAGGCGACGTGCTAATTAAACTGGTGAAGAGGCTAACACTTTCTGACAGCATGACTCGCGACATCGCCATACTATTCATCACCATCCAGAGTTGTGGATGGAGATTTTAGACCCCTGTAGCAGGCTGGATTTTCTGCTCTGAGAATACCAGCAGGGACATCATAGGTACGCTATTTTTTCCCTTCAGGTGGATAAGATCCTTCAGGAGAAGTCAAATATTGCGGACTGTACAAGAAGGGCAAACCTCTCTAGCTAAGAGAAAGTTACATTTAAGTTTCCTAGATGATATTTCGCTTTATTTCTTGTAAATGACGCTTGCAGTAGGTGAAGCGTACATTACTCTGAATGCGTGATGGGTCGATGGCCAACACTTCCGTGCGCTGAGAGCCAGAAAGCGAGGTGAGGATATACAAAGCCGAAACTGGGGACCGGCCTACCGCGGCGAGCCGCAGGTCGGAGGGGGTTGGCCGACGCACCGTCTCCCGGAAACGCACGCGGCGGTGTAACCCGCTCGCGCCTAGTCGGGGAGCAGGGCGAGCCATCTTCGCCACGGTGGCACCCACACCGGTAGCCGTGACATCGCCTACTCACAGAAAACACATATGTGCGGTCTGGCGCTCCTCCAGCGTCCTTAGGAGGCAAGCCCAGAAGCACGCAATCGCTAATGATCTAACAAATGCTATCTCCTATTAAAGAGTCGTTTTGATTCCTCCCAAAAATCAGGCAATAAACACCAGCTGATAAATACCCCGCGCGGCCCCAAGCTGACCGTTCATTTCTCAAGCCTGCGTGCCGACGGGGGATCCGTACGCCTGGCTCTCTATTGTCCAGATCCCTTGGTGCCCATTGCCTTGAAATTATGCCTGACCATTCAAGCAGGCCCTAGTTTCATACCACAGATTGCAAAACAAAGCCTTCCCGCATTCGTGTTTTTATTATAGTTACGTAACATAATGCTCCTCTCAGCTTTCCTGGGGCCTTGCTAATGTCATCATTTAACCATCAGTGATCGGGGATGGTACTTTTTGCGTAGATCACGTGATGCGTTGATGGACATCTGCTGGCTGGGGCAGCTGACGCTGTTAGCCGCTGTCATTCTTCAAAACGTCTGATCAGGGATGGACCACCGTGCGGAGGGGGAGGTGATCCGGTTCGCGGCTGACTACGGTATGAGCTCGCATGCACGTGCGCGAGCGGCGCGGTCACGGGCGAAATCGCAAAGCGAGCACCCGCGCTGATCTGAAGTATAAAAGGATCAGCTTCATGTGAGGTAATTCTACTAGGTGAGCTGGAAATACTAGTGAATCCCTTTTAGTTATATTAAAATCATGTAGGTTTTTAAATCATACGTTACTATAAATGTGAAAAACATTTATAATAAAATTATACTTGATCTTTTGTTTTAAGCCACATGTCAATAACGGTACAGTTCAGTTGAATTTAACTTGTTCGGTTGGTAATAGAGGGGCAAAATTCTGATAAATTTAGCATACAGTCCATCCAGATTTGTTACAGTATTTCCAAATTAATACTCTTATAACATAAGGATGATGCAAGAATGATGTAATACTACAGAGGCGTATATGCCTGCTGCTTTGCACCAACCCAAAGCATAACCATAAAACGCCGTTCATATTTCTCTCACATCAAAATGACAAAACGACCACTGAGAACACAATATAATCTGATTTCGCAACCCCCCCCCCCCCCCCCCGCCGTGAATAAGCACGAAACACCGTCCATCCGTTCACTATAAAAAGTGGTAATAATTCACTAACAATCAGATTAGTGTTAAACCTTCTGCATCCCCGCGATCGCACTGAAAAGGGGAGTCGGCAGCATTTCCTACTTTAAAAACGCACTAATGCCGCGGTGTAATGATACTTCATGTCACCGCCCTGAAAGGCATTTTTCAGCTTTATTTCTGAGTGTCGTTGTCAAGATAGCAAAGCACATGGATCGCCATGCTGCCGGTGAACGATGGCTCTGCTCACGCCTGCCAGGGCTCACAGAAGCCGGCTGTGGGTAAGTAAGTCAGGAAGCGCGTGAGTCATAACCTGGGATGTGACGGGGCAGAGATGCATTGTCAGGGTGAGAGACACAGCGCGCTTTTAAAGGGGAGGCTGGCACCCATCCACACCCTGGCTACTCTGGAAATCTTCGGGTTCTCACAGACTGCCTACCCAACCGACTGGATCCTAGTTCTGGCAACCGTGCTATCAGGGACAGGCCACCTGTTCTCAGCCCAATCTGTCAGGTTGGAGCAGTATGTCGCTCCTAACACGGATAAGTAACTTCGCATGGCTCACCGCTTCTTCTCCTTTTCCCGAACACCACTTTTTAGTATACTTTAACCGTTTGAGACCCCCACCCCCAGATTGTCAGGAGAAGGATGTGTGTGGAAACAGAATAGTCAGAGTACACAGTCACTCCACTAATTAAAACACTGAAAAACTGGCATGTCTCCACTTAAAAAACTGAATTCGCTGGGCTGATTTGTTCAAGATTACATCCCTATTACATTTTTATTTTGACATATATCCAGCTTTCGTTTAGTATTTCTAAAATTCATAAGGTTGCAAGAAATAAAAATATATATTAAAAATGTCATTGGCCATGAGCAAGAATATGTAAATTTTCATTAATTTTCATTTTGCCTTTGTGGCAGAAATTTGATTTTTACATGATTGCCTTTAAGACGCAGATGCTGCAGTTCTGACGGGCGGGGAGCGGTGCATCTGTCTGCCTGGCTTTACTGTAAATGGATCACCCCGCCCCCCCCCTTCCCATCCATCTATCCGCCCATCCATCCATCCTCTAACCCCTTATGCTGTTCAGGGGCACAGGGGGCCTGGAGTCTATCCCAGGCAGCACAGGGCAGTACTCCATGAATGGGATTCTGGTCCACTGCAGCGTAAATAAGCTAGGCGTACGTCTCATTTAACAGAACTCCTTAAGTGCTAATAAACAATTTGCAGACAGCGTTATCCCAGGGAAAGGCTAAAAAAATACATTTTAAATGTAGCTACTTCATCAAGTAACTAAGCAGTTAGTATCTTTTCTCAGGCTTGCAAGATCAATGCCCTTCCGGGATTTGAACACACAACCTTTTTAAGGGTATCGTTCTTTGACCGCTACGTTGCTAAAAGAATGTTGAGATAAATCTCATGCACCTTCTGTATACTGACTGATGATCAAACACTTACAGACTGACCGGTCTGTAGGCATTAGAGGCAAGGTTTAGTAGAACAGATAAAAACATGGATTCTACCCTTATTCTTAAAAAGGCTTCTTACGATCCACAATCATTTGATGCTTTCCCGCGAGTACGAAGAGCACACCTCGTTGGCTTAAGGGAGACAGATAGATTTATTTTGCCCTGACTGTGCGAGGGCTTCCTGAAGCATTTTGCCATCCATGTTGATCATTAAGATTTTGTCCTTAGATCAGGATCCTGTTTATTTTGAGCAAGGTAGAGTAGCAATTAGGGCTAATTCATGCATATTGGATGATGCTGAGCTCATTAAAGTCTTTGCGGGTTTCGGAACACATGTCCTCTAGCATAATATCAAACTGTACGTATATGCACTTTTCTTAGGATATCCTACCGCCTTAAGAAGAAGTGTTCTTTATGACTGCAACCTGTTTACATACACTTCATATACTGGTGTTTATTCATGCATCGAGATTCAGGCAGCAAACGACTGAGCGTACAATTCCAGGTTAACGTGTAGGCGACATTAAGGAAGCCATTAAATAAACGTTTTTCAGATTAATGTTCGTCTATACACGCAAGTTTCAGTTTTTATTTACTTTAATTAAAATCTTGAAATAATTCAAAAGTGTAGTTCCACATATAATTTTTATTAACTTAAGACATTCCCAAAGTTCGCTACTCGAAGGACTGCACTTCAAAGGGGAAAGCAAAGGACATTTTATGTTTTATTTATGCGGCTGTCGCTTTTATCGGGGGTGACTCACTCGCTACAGGATCAGCAGCGAACTATGTTACTGGGGCAGAGTGTGCCGATTTGGACAGGCGCGGACCTCAAGACGTGACTCAGCACATCCCCATTACGACTGACTTCACAAGGCTGTGTGGTGCTGACATCTGCACCAGGAGCCCGGCAGATGGATAGTGGATGGCTTGACCCCTGGGCCATTTGTTGCTGATTCCAGCTCATAGGTTTTAAACTTTAATCCCTAACTATTCGAGCGAGGAAGGGGGTCGTGAATACCTGTACGGATCAAACACGAATAACCCATAATGTGTAGCATAGGTCTTTATATAAAATGTAACGATCTGACCATTCGGCCAGTAAATGCGATCCTATCGGCACTTCAGAGCACCTGAGAAGCTGAAGTTACTTTTCCTCCTATGCTAAGAATACGACTGTGACAGAGCAGATGTCATGTGAAGACATTTAAATTAACATACGCACTCAGCATTCGACAACATAAATGGACCCAATACGCAGAGTTTGACTGAAATTTATTATTTTTCATCATTCAGTTAGGGATGTATGAATACGCATGGACCACACCTAGGCTATACCTATGTGGATTGTGGTTGCCAGATATTCGAAGACACGCTCTTGAGGAAGCTTCCGCGTAGCTCTTAGTACTTGCAGCCACCCCACCTATTTCTCAGTGTTTTAAAAGCACCCTCTCTTAATTCACTTAAATATGATGTCTTTCCTTTTACTCGCTAACTTGTTACAGCCACCAGTTAATGAGCAAGCGGCTATTTGAATGGAATTAGTAACTAACCTGGACATTATCTCATAAATGCCTAAAACATGGCTAATACGTATACCTATTAATATGCCAGCTAACCACATTATACATCCAATACTGTGGATTTTATTTAAAATTTACAAGTATTATTATTATTATTATTATTAGCGTAATATTATTCTTGTGGTAACATGAGTATACTACAAGAATAGTAAACTATTAGGCGAAGCTGAATAGGATAGTCGTGTTTTGTAGATTATTCTGATCGTTTCCGCCAAACAGCATTACTGTCAGTCGTCTCTGTCAGTTAAAACGGCAGATACAGGGGAGGGGGTGGGGGGGGCAAAATGCTGATTTGCACTGCACTAGCGAACTGGTAACTGACCGGCATCTTTCTAAAATTAGCAACCCGGCAGAAGATAATACTGATGTATTATTACTATTACTACTATTGCTTCTGCTTAAATAGTCTGTCATATTTAGCCAAATCAGCATGACGCTCACCAGGGGAGTTTCTTGCTATTGAAAGGAGCAGGGGCTAAGTCAAGTTTACCTGGGGCTTGACTTTTTTTCTTGAAGTAAGATTGGCATCGGGGTTAAAATACTCGGGGCTATAAACCGACGCACCCGACGCTCACAATGTAATGATCGAAATGACACAAAAATGAAACATACAGGATCCAAAGTTATTGCAGCCTTTTCTTGAACATGTAGGTTTTGTATAAGCACAGCCAAGGGAGCAAAGAACGCAACGCTCTTGCCCGGTATAATCAAGGCTTTTATTCATGTTAATGGTGTATTTGTATGGATGGCGATGAGAACTCGTTATCAGTTTACAGCACTTACGACACTAATGCATGTCCATCACTGCGTCTCCATTTTTAAGCCTTGCAGATTTTAGTAGGAGTGAAAATATAGAAAGCCTTTTTCTTATTTTGTTAGATCATAAGACACGAGGCATAAAATCAAGTAGAAACGGGGCTTAGACCATTTTCCCTTCTGCTGTAGGAAAAAAAAAATCTAAGATAGAACTCAAAAAGTTAAGGTTGTAGCTATAACTAGTTTCAATTAATTTTTCGGCTTCGTAACTACCGAGAAACGCGATAACCGACTTGTAGGTGGACGGAAAAAGGCTTGGCAGAAGAGAAAAACCATCCCCACACGGTGTGAAAGCTGCCGTTTCTGCGCAATTCGCTTTTCTTGAAACAATCGTCCACACAGCGTTTTCACTCCGTGGAATAACATGCGACGATGTGTATGTATGAGGGACCGAGGAGACTGGGCTCCTTTTGGGCTTTTTACAACTACAGCAGTCGGGCACGGTACATTGTGTCCCATTGCAACTAACCCCGATTCCTCATTTGAGAAACATACTAAACAATATCGAACCAAAGAACTAAGTATCCCGGAGCATTTTACGTCCATCTCTATAAAGCCAGCGTGTTTGAGCTCTAAAAGACCTCTCAATAAATCCACATCGCCGGTCCTCCGAGTAGGTTACAAAGTCCAGCTGGAAGCGATCACACCGAAAGCCGGACGTCTCCTAGCTCTGTCACGTCACAAGATGACCCAGTTTAGAGAGGGAACAGGTGTAAGAAGGAAAAAGTACCCAAAATTGTGGCTGACACCGGCTCTTCGCTGCAAACGCAATCCTGGACCAAGAGCGCCGAGATTCGCTGCTGCGTACCACTGTCACTTGCTATACGCAGAGAACAATAAAAAAGAGCTGGGCAGTTGGCGACAGTATCACTTTTCCTACCTTAAGAGAGCCGTATCCCCTTGCCTGCTGACGACGTTTTCCATCCCGATATATGCATTGTCCACAGTCTTTCCGTAAGACAAGCCAGAGGACAGGACGCAGCAGACGCTGAAAATCAAAGCACCGAGCCACCGGCCAGAACAGCACAAGTCCGGCACCGCAACCATCGTGCACATCTAAGATGTTTTCCTATTTGCCCAAGGTTGATTGAACGGTATTATTTATGCTCGATCCTACGCTTGAAATGCCAGAACGCAGCGCCCCTGTTTGAGGGGGGGCGGGGGGGTCCTGGCTTGTTTTGTCAGAGCTTCACACTATGGTGTGATTATGCCTATTCTCCAGTGGCTTGCACACCACCTAGTGAGGAGATGTGATGTAAAATGAGAGCAGCACGAGCGGCAGAGACCCCCAGGCTCTGATCCCGTTGCCATGCGGCCGTTTCCCAGGCAACCCCCTTTTTCAGTAGTCGGTGATGGAGCAGCTGAAGCTGGAGTTTTATTGGTACGGCGAAGCCACGGGCAATTAAAGGCTTCGACTGAAGGATGAGCTTCAGCTCTCAATAAGGCAGTGTGATGGAGATTTCAAAATATTTTAGCCACTCAATTAACATGCAGCTCCTGAAAAACCGCACAAGCTTATTATATAGTATATATACACAAATGCACACCGGACTACATTTATTATATTGTCAGTTCTGGTTATGTAACTAAAGCAATTTAAAGAAAAAGTGACGGGACCTATCGAAACTAGATTTCTTAAACTGGGCGAAGAAATAGCCTTCAGATTACATAAAATATTTGGATTCCTGCACCTCCTTTAAAGAACTGCAGTTGGTAAAGAGATTTTTAAAGGCGACCGCAAAAATGTGTATATGCATATAATTACCTATATGTGAACGACTGGCTTTTGAAGAAAGTCATGTTTTGTTTTGATATTTCCGTCTGTGAAAGCAGTAGCCTCGGCCACTCCCTGTGATCTCATGGATGAATAATTCATAGCAGGCGGAAAACTAAAGGAGATGACAACATACGACAGAATTCATGCATATTCATCGCTCATTGTAGCGGGATCAAGTTTCTTTTAATTCAGGTATTTCCCTACTCTTTTTAATCCCACATTTAAACGTATTATCTGTGTAAAAATAAACGACACACACCTTACTTTGTCTTTTCTTTTGATTAGGAAGAATTTACTTAAATACGGTATTGTATTTAGTAAAACACGAGAAATGTTGAAGGCGGCGATTGGAGCGGACATTAAAACTTACGTCAAATGGAGTTGTGATACGGCGGTGAATTTAAAACTGTCCTGTAGCCCATCTCTAAAACCAGAAGGGGAATTCATAACTAAGAGTGAGTTACTTAAACGTTTTCGAGCAGTTTTTTAAAGTCCTTTCATGGGCGGTCACTTTCAGATAGGTAGATAGGCAGAGACATAGATTATAAAATGCCACCATTAATATAGGACTGGCATTCTCTGCAATTTGGATTAGTCATTTCTGGTATATTGGGTATCTCTGGAAGTAGGTCTACTGCCACACACACACACACACACACACACACTTTCTAAAGTGTTGACCCTCATAAACCAAACCAATTTAATGTTATTTCTATATATTGGAAGCCATAACTGACACACTCAAACAAACATTATTAAACTGGACTAGGACATTGGCAATAGTTTCACATCACAAATTGTGAAATACAGGTCCTTCCTCAGGGTGTTTTGAAAAAAGCTGATTTCTTGATACTTCAGCTTTAGGTCTTGTTTTCCTGGAATTCATTTACACCAAATGCAACACAAATGTCCTGAAAAGAGGTGAAGTTTTACTTGCAAAGCAAAAACAAGTTGAAATTGTATTCAGACATCATGCAGACCTTTAATCATAGTCATTTCTGGTATTGCATTGGCACTTTAAGCTGGAAACGAAGCAAATGCATTTTAAGGTGTGAGTGCTATCATTTCTTATCACTTAAATTCCACTGTGTGTAGGAACTATGACAAGTCTGAGTTCAATGATTTTTTTTTTTAGAATTTACAAAGAACAGTCAATTGTGCAGTGAGTAATACCATGTAAGGCAACTTAACCTTGTGAAAGGGTAATTTGGTTACCACGCACTCTAATTCAGTTTTTGCACTAGTTTGCCCTCTGCTAATTTATAAAGCTGGATCATTTACAAAACATTCACATGCAGGTAGGTATAAAACCGAACCGGAACAGCCACATAAATTCCCCTTCATATTTCACATTTTGGGGCAGCACAGTGGTACAGTAGCTAGCACTGATTCCCCACCCCTCTGGGACTGGGTTTTGAGTGTCTGTCTGCCTCCCCAGTTCAAAAACACGCCAAGATGAATTGGAGTTACTAAACTGTTAATAGGTATGAATGGTGTGTGTGCCCTGTGATGGGTTGGTGCTCTGTCCTGGGCTGTTCCCTGCCTTGCACCCATAGGCTCCAGGATAGGCTCCGGACCCCCCCCGCAGTCCTGAATAGGATAAGTGGTTACAGGGTTACAGAAAATTGATGGATGGATGGATTTCACATTTTCACAATATTTAAAAACAGAAGTGAAACTAAAGTTTACAGGTAGTTTTCTTCTAATTACCTTGATCTAAACACATAAGTGGACATGTTTCGTTTGTGCAATATCTTCACCATTCACCAGGCATGCAGTCACGGCCCACCCATATGCTTGAAAGAGCAGACATTTTTGAATCATAATGCTGGCTGGTCTTTGTTTTTATTTAAATGCGGCCACCCAGAATTCCTTTCCGACTGACTGCGAATACCATATCCACTCCAAACACCCATGTTGACATTCACACACCTTTCTTTGCCATGTCACTTGACATTCTTATTATTTTTACTTCAGGAATGAACAACCATATAAAAAAGATGACTAGTTTTTTTTTTTACAAAAGGGATTGCAATGTGCAGATAAGGCTGAAGACACAATGAATGAATGAAACAGTCGTCTTATTTCACAGAGCCATTGAATTTATAATTACATACCTTCACAATAGTGTTCAGTTAATTGTCTGATGAGCTTTTATTCAGGCACAGTTTTAATAACTGCTGGAAATGGCTTTCCTGAACATTCTGTCTGAAGTCAGTCTCTGAACCAGACCAACACTGAAAGTGCCACGTGACTCCAGTCTGACTATTTAGCAAATTCATATTTCAGTGACTTTAACAGCATTACCCAAAGCTATTTCATACAAGTACCTCTTTAGAAATGTTGTAATACAAATCAGGTGGTGTGTGTTTTAACTATTACGCCACCTGCTGCTGTAATAGGCAGTCCCTATGTTAATAACGTCTGACTTACAGACACCTCCTACTTATGAACGGACTGCCATAAAGTCTAACATATTAAACATTTGGGTTAAATACAATGGTTCATAACAACGAACGCACGCACCACTTTGCGGCGCTCATGAAAACATCGTGCGGCTTCAGCGGCTTGACGACTCAAGGTTCAGTACGTTACCTTATGTAGTTACTTATTATTATTATTATTATAACTTACCTACAAATTTGACTGAGAGACAGACTTAGGGACCGGCTCTCATTCGTAACCTGGGGACTGCCTGTAGGAGCTTTGGATATTTCTTCGGGGAGCTAAAGGGCAAGCAGATTGAGGTACCAAATTACAGGGTATTTCACGTAAAGCCATTGTTTAACACAGACTTTAAGGTACCAGCTAATTTTCTCAGAATACGCATAACATCAAAGTCAAGGAGCCTGCAGTCATTCCCTTGTTACTCACAATGGCTGCATTCTGGGACTGTACAATGAATTTACATTCAGATAAATGATATAAATTAGCAGATAAAAAGCCATGACTAGTGTTCTAAATATACATACTCTGCATTTACACAGGCATCTTACCAACAAACGGTCTACTTAACATCAAAACCCGGCCACAGGGGGCGCCAAACAGAAGGGAACAGACTAAATGACATTCTAGGCCAGCTCACAGTTGACAAAACTACTGGCCTTTCCCTGCGGCCCGGATGTTTTGTTCCAGCTCCCCCTAGCATCTCATTTTGCAGAACCTGTCGAATTCTTTTTGAACGGTGACATTGGGCTGCGGGGAGATGGGCTGTATGACTCTGTGACCTAAATCTACATGGGGGCCTGCAGGATATCAGCCAAGCTATTATCCCCTGACAAGCGTCCACTGCCTACAGCTGAGGACCTCGCTACCTAGATGGGGCTCCTCAAAATTGGATTCGTCCAGCAAACCTTTTCCAGCAGAGACCTCACGGCACATGTCAGTCACCATACCGGGTGTGGGGGGGTGGGGTGGTGGCTCCTCCACAGACGCATCACATCCTATTTGGGTGGAACACCAGCCCTTGGCCTTTCCCAAAATTCTCTCGCCCTTGCACCTTCTCAAAACAAGACAAGGCGAAGTTATTACAGCCTCAGTGACGAGCTTCTGGCTTGTGGAGGAAAAACAAAGCAAACCATGTAAACCAAAAGTAAAACGAAATAAGTGACACAGCAAATTATACATATACATGCACATATTTTTTATATACATATGTGTGTGTGTGTGTGTGTGTATATATACACATGCACACTCTCAGAGATATATATAAAATCACGGTGGTGTATATTTAGATAAACAGCAATGCTGACATGGCACAGCCTTCTGTTCCGTCCTGATACTGCTGACCGCTTCGCACACCCACCACATCTCGAGAGGCTGCAAACGGAGAGGTGTACCTCAGGGCCAGAGTTTACAGGGGAACGTACAGGATGAAATGAATCCAGAACCAGGCCAGAGGTCCTACAGGGAAAAGCAGGACCATAGGACTAGCCTTAACCGCACACACTGCTTCACAAACACCACAGGCTTTTCAAGGCCTCATCGATCAAAGGGTCCAAAGAAAATGCGGCCGCTTCCCCTGGTCGGCGCCATAGCTCATGAGCGCTGTGCTCTGGCCACAGGGCCATCTGGGCTAAACGGGCCCTGCACCTTTAAGCCCCACCCCATTCTGGCGGCCAGTCCTGCCAGGACACCGGGCAGGAATGAGGGGGTTGGGGGCACAAGTGGCCGTTCTCCGGCCAAGCGATTCGTGTGCGGAACACTGTAGAAGGAGTGGCACAGTGTTGAGAGGCACTCCACAGCTCCATGAGGACTTGCCAAGGGACGAGAGGGAGAAAAGACCTGCAGGGAATAATTTCATAGCTGGGTGGTTTCAGAGAAAAAAATAAATAAATAAAAAATGGGGGGAAAAAAACCTGTAATCTTTGTTTGTTTTTGTTTTGAACGCAGGTGCTATTTTTCATCGCGAAATACCATATTGCTGCCAGGACGCATGTAAATGCGCATGCCAGACTCCCACCAAATTTGGGTTTCTATAGCAACGCCGCTTGCATGGTGCCCTCCCGGTTGTGGTTAACCAACACAGAGTAATATACGGTCACTTTTAAAATCTCACACACGTTTTTAAGCAGCACACAAAACATACTAGATATAAAACTGCAAGCACCACCAGCACCATGAGCTGGTATCAAATATACTTCCATCTTTCAACCACATCTTGGATCAGATGCCAGTCTGTTTCAGGGCAGAAATTTTCATACACTAAGGGCAATTTATAGGTGTCAGCCTGACTGCATGTATTTGGACTGCAGGATGAAACCTGCACAATATACAGAGAGTGGAGGCTGGGGAGAGCCCCAGACCTGGAGAGTGGAGGTATGAGCCAGCAGTACCAGAGACTGACCCATATACTAAATATACAGTAGCTGTGTTCAAAGTGACGCATTTTGTAAAGGTGACACTGTCAGGTTGTGGTTGACAGGGCTTTAATACCACCTGCACATACAGTACCAGTCAAAAGTTTGGACACACCTACCCATAGAAATGTTTATTTGCAACATTCTCTACGTTTTAGAATAAAGACATCAAAACTATAAAATGACATATATGGAATTATGCACTGATCCAAAAACAGAAGCAAACAACAACAAAAATGTAATTTTTTTGGGGGGGGGGGGGGGCGCAACTCTATGCATTGGGGCTTAGAAGGTTGCTGGTTCAAATCCCTGGATCAGCAGAGTTATGCCACCATTAGGCCCTTGAGCAAGGCCCTTATGCCATCTCCTCTATATCAGTTTCATGAAGTGGCCTCCTGGGATGCTCTCCCTGGCAGTATTTCTTTCACTTTGCAGTTAAACTCTGCTTTGTTTAGGTCAGGTGGCCAGGTCTGGTGATATGACACTATCACTCTCCTTAGTAGGTGGCTTGGCGTGTTCAAACTTCTGACTGGTATTGTATAGTGAGAGGTCTCTTAGCTGATGATTTCTGATATGATCATCCTCCATACTTCCCCACCCTTAAAACATGCTGCATCCTTCTGAATGACACTGCAGCATTCACATTACACAACTCGAAGACATCAATGTTTTATACGCACAGAGCCATGAGCTAACGTGGAATTAGCGCGTTTGAACATCTTAAACATTGGAGTGTGGCGCTGTGATGCCAGTAAACTAAACAAAGAAAACAGTCAGGAGAAAGACGAATGCCTTTAAGTTGTTCAGAAGACTCCTGCAATATCAAGGAAAACGAAGGGCAAAATTATGTTTTATTTATTTCTGCAACTCTAAGGGGTTTATCTGTAAGGATGTGCGTCGAGGGAACACAGACGATTTGATTACCTCCCCCCCATTGTAATTATCTAACAGTCTAGAAGTCACCCCAGAAATGAAGTTGAACATTTTTTGGGGTTGTCATCTACTGAACACCCTTGAACATCCTTTGCGTTTAACAGTTGGAATGAAGGAAAACTTGAGTGAAGATTTGTTTAACAAATGAAGATGCAAATCCTCAGGGAGATGGAGATCCTCGTTTTTCATCTCGTCGCCAATTTAGGCGAAACCCCAGCTGACTGCCGGTTATGCGGTAGTCATGGCAGTTGACCGAGAAAGGCACCAGGCAGAACACCGACGAGGGCCTGGACCAGGACGGGCTTCGTGCTCAAGTGTGTTTGACCACGTTCTTCCACGGCTTCTCAATTTCTGTGTGTAAAAGGACGAAGTGGTGGTCTCTTACTCGTGTTACTTATCTCCCCCGTACTCTCCCAGAATCCACCTTGCTTGTCTGGACATTTCCGCTACCCTGGGACCAGACCACTGGCCATCCTGCTTCCCTGGCAGCATGAGATCAGCAGCAGCCAAACCCGGGGAGGGGGGTTGGGTGGTGTGTAATGCCTTATGAATCACTGAATTCAATAAAGTCACAAGTCGGGTGTGGGGGGGGGAGAGCCAGCGTTGGTGACAAATTGTTGGCCTTGGCCTTAACCGTCGGAGGCTGGATACTCACAAACGCACTTGACGTGATCGATTATTCCCCTTAATGCTCGTGTTTACACAACTGCTGGAAGTCGCACTCGTATGCAGATGCGATAAAACGCAGCCACCCACAGCTTACGGCCTGTTTGGAGATGGGAATTAAGATCACAGGATGGCGTTCCTCGTCTTGCTGTACATGCTGAATTTCCAGGTGTTCATCTGCATATTCTGCACAAGATGTGAAATGAAATGATGCTTTATTTACCATGTGAAGATACAATGGAATTCCTTAGTTTTGGCCTATCCCATCATGCTCTCCTTTGAGGAAATGGCATGCAAATATACAAATGTAAGCGAAATTTGGGGTGAGAGCGCAAGGTGAGCATTTCAGGGGGTTAAGGGCCTCTCTCAAGGGCCCAGTGGAGATGTGACTATTCAGCAGAGGATGGGAGTTTACTCACCACATACCATGGTAAGTGAATGCTTTTGACCAGCACTTAAAGACCTAGTTGGTCATATAATGTTAATCTTACAAGGAAGGATGGCCTGGCCCATAGGGCTGTCATTGAGCACTTCAGTGGAGAACCTTCCACCCTCACAGGCCATCAATGTGAAAGCCATAAACTAGTGGGTGTTTCCAGGTTCTCAAGTTTCCTCAAACTAGCCAAGCATCAGCTCAGTCAAACCAGCTGTGTGTGTGCCTGGCTTATGGGTGTAAAGCCGCCGACTCGGTCGCCTGGTGATCTGCCACAGCTTTACAGGATAACTGGTACTGAAAACAGAGGGATTGCAAGCAGGGAAAGCGAGAAGCTGGGAGAAATTGCTTGAAGGAGCATGTACAGACCTTCAGCTCTAGGATTTGAGGAGCTGTCAAAGATGTGAAAGCAGCTTTGGCAAAATGCAGGAGCTGCACTTTCAAAGCTTCCTCCGCCAGTGCTACGTACTGGAAGCCTGAAGCTCAAAAATTATCCAGCAGCGCCCTCCAGTGGTTGTAGATGTGAATACAAAAATCCAGGCAAAACAAACAGCTACAACCTGAAGACTGAAGTCACCATCTAGCATAATTATCAAAACATGGTAAACAGAACCCATGACATCTATACACCAGAGGGTCACAAAGGCCATTCATTCCATAATTTAGACATTTATTGTTACACTGTCCAACATGCATACCACCATCTCATAAAATCATTGGTTTTTAGAATATACAATGACAAACTAAGCCTATACAGAGAATTCCCCCCACCCCACCCCACAGTCACACAAACAAAAACGGCCTTATTTACAAAAGACAGTACTAGATGATTGGATGGTCCCCGACTTATGACATCACTAGTCGGCAAACGCCACCTGCGACCCCCAAGTCACACGCGGCTCCCCTCAGGCTCGGCTCACGGTTCAGGGGCTTCATTACTCTGGTGCTCAGTCTCAGAACAATTAAGCAACACATGACTGTTCTGCTAGTTATTGCTACTGTTTGTATGCTTAAAATGCTCGGTGCACACCCTAACCATGTAAAAGCTTTTATGTATAGCCCTTAAAAAAGCTAAATCGGTATGTAAACAAGGGAATTACCAAAAAAAAAAAAAAGACTTCGGGTTTCTGAAGGCGGCAGTAATATTCTACAGTCCCGCGCTAATAAATTAACCAGATTACACAAAGGTTGAGTAATCACTAATTAAAAAGATCCATTATTCACATTCAAACAAACAAAAAAAATCTATATAGTATGCAAGATGTATTTAAATACATTTCCATCAAAAAAATATTTTGACTGCTGACACTCATTAAAATGTATTACCATCCAAGATTACAAAACCAGGTGTTTTTTCATTTCAAGGGAAAAATCTGTTAAAAACATCTTGAAAGTCATAACTTTGCTAAAGTTATTAGTTCTCCTGTGAGTAAAGTTACATAAGAACCTAATTAGAGTCCGAATGGGGGAATAAAGGAACAACCTTCAAAACTGAGCTGATATTGGGTTGGCAGATGCCTACTGTGAATTATTTTAACGTGCAAGTCCACCTGCTTTTTGTCGAATACTCCACAGGTCAGCTACTAAAAAGTGCAATATCGAGGCCCAGCCTGGGGGAAGGCTGCACCACATAAGTAATACTGTCACTGGAGGACAGCACATTGGCTTACAGCCCAGTCATACACCGCAGCTCCGACAGCGTGAGCTTCTCGTTACCGTCTTTGTCACATCGCCCCCAGAGGCGGGAGTCCGGAACTGTGCCCCCTAGGATGTTCTTCAGGTCATCGTATGATAGCCCTTGAGCGGAAGCATCGGTGGTGCTCCGGAAGAGGTCTTCCAGATCTGCACATAGATGGAGAAGGTAAGCCTACAGAGGGCAGGCTGACGTGATGTGGGCGAAGCCCGACAAACCGCTTTCAGTGTAGCTGAACACTTCACCGAGAACTTCAATTATTACAAAATGATGCGTGTGTATATTCTGGGGTGGGGGGGAAGGGAATACCTTTTAAAGATGTGATTCCAGGGAAGGGTGCTAGCATGGGTTCATCTCTGGACAGCTCTTTTTTAGAGATTCTCTGAGACAGAAATCCAGGCCTCCTGGTGGGGTGAAAAGGTCCTTCGGGAGAAGAGGGGAGCAGAATTCAGGGTGAATACGTTTCAGTTAAATCACTGAAACACAGACTTATATCTGTAAATGTGTGAAGATATCACAAGGATATCATGAGGGGACGGATATCCCACCAACAGGCTTTTAAAATGTTCATGTTACCTTCGGTGGCATCAGCGGCCGCCATTTCAACCTTCTCCCGACCTGCAGGGGGCACCCCAGCAACTTCACCATTGTCTTCGCTGCCCAAACCCATTTTGCTTCCATTGTGAGGTTGTGGTTCAGGCACCATCTGCAGAGACCCAGACCAGTTCAGAAGGGGTTAGCCAGACGCTGGACCACCTGAGGCATTCCTAAGAGAGTTGCGTAGCTGCCACGGTATGGACCCCCCTCTCTTCTCAACTCCCAGCCCCTCACCTCTACCCTACTGGACAAGGGGCTAATAAATGGAAAAATGTAAATTCAATTCAATTTATTTTTATATAGTGCCTTTCACAACAGTCGCGCCAAAGCGCTTTACATGATGTTTGAGTGAATACTAAGACGAAGAATTTAACTAAAGAAAGAAGGAAGGCCAGACGACAATGTCCCTCGAAACATATCAGCCTGGGAACTAGGGCTGGGTGACATGAAAAATTAGCACGATAAAATACTTTGCCATATCAGTCCAAATTGATAATTACAGTATAATTTAAGTCGTTATTTCCTTACTTCAAGACTCCATTTTTGCTCAACATTCCCTTAGAATTGCCCTTAAACAGATTCACAACATGAAAAAAGATGAATGGACGTCATATTAAAGTTTAGATTTCAGTTTATCATACAAAACCCCTCATCAGGACTGGGGACTTTAATGCTCTTGTGGGCAATGACCGTGAAACCTGGAAGGGTGTGTTTGGGAGGATTTGCTTGCCCGATCTGAACCCCATCGGTGCTCTATTTCTGGACTTCTGTGCTAACAGTTTGTCCACAATGAACGCCATGTTCAAGCATTATGGTGTTTATAATTGCACATGGCACCAGAGCACCCTAGGCTGCAGCTCAATGATCGATTTTATAATCGTATCATTGGATCTGTGACCACATGTCTTGGACACTCGGGTGAAGAGAGGAGCTGAGCCGTCAAATGGTCGCCAGCTGGTGGTGAGTTGGATCATATGGCGAAGGGAAAATGCCAGACAGACCTGGTAGACCCAAAGCTCTAGTGAGGAGGGTCTGGCAGAGGCTGCTGGTCAGGAGGTCAACTCAAACCTCCAGCAGAACATCGCCTGCATTCTGAGGGAGGCTGGAGACACTGAGCCCAAATGGGCAATGTTTCATGCCTCCATTGCTGAGATGGCTGTGCACAGCTGCGGCCACAAGGTTGCTGGTGCCTGTCGCGGTGGTAGGTGGTAACCTCTGAACCTGGTGGTGGACACCAGTGGTAAAGGAAGCCATTAGGTTGAAGGAGAAGGCCTTCCAAGCTTGGTTAGCTTGTGGGACTCAAGAGGCAGCTGACATGAACCAACAGGCCAGGCCAAGCGAAATGCAGCTTTGGAAGTTGCATAAGCAAAAACTCAGGTGTGAAAGGAATTCAATGAGGCTTTGGAAAATGACACGAACAGGTTCTGACAAATCGTTAGATGATTTAGGAGGGGGGAAACAGGGCTTTGCCCATGTTGTTTACTGCAGGGATGGTGTCGATGTCAACTGGGGATATAGTCAGTTGGTGGAAGGAATACTTTGAAAACCTCCTGTATTCCACTGACATGCCTTCCTTAGAGTAAGTAGAGTCAAGGAGCTCAGAGCAAGACATGCCTACCACTCGGGGTGAAGTCACTCTTTTTATTAAGGCCCCATGAGTAGATGAGATTTGCCTTGAGTTCCTGAAAGCTCTTGATGATGATGGGCTGTCTTGGCTGACACAGCTCTTCAACACTGTATGGTGGCTGGGGACAGTGTCTTTGGATTGGCAGACTGGGGTGGTGGTCCCAACTGCTAGGAAAGGGGACTGGAGGATGTGTTCCAACTTATAGGGATCGCACTCTCCAGGCACCTTGGATTGGCCTACACCAGAGTACTGAAAAGGAGTGTCTCTTTTGGATGAGAGTATGGGGCTCTGGGCCTTCTGCTACAGGCCATTAGGTCCCTGTATAACCAGAGTGAGAGTTTGGTTCGCAAGTAAGTCAGACTCATTCCCGGTGGGTGTTGCATTCCGCCAGCTGCCCTTTGTCACCAATTTGGTTCATATTTTCATCAGCCCAATTTCTAGGTGAGGCCAAGGGGTGGAGGGTGTCTGGTTTGGTGACCTCAAGTTTACATCTTCACTTTTTGCAGATGATGTGGTCCTGTTGGATTCATCAGTTCTGTTAGCTTCATCATGCACTGGGATGGTTTTCGGCCGAGTGTGAAGCAGCTGCAATGAAGTTTCACTCCCCGGATTCATCAGCGACTGCAAGTCTGAAGCCATGGTTCTCAACTGGGAAAAGGGGTGGATTGCTCCCTCCAGGTTGGGGTCGAGTTACTGCCTTAAGTAGAGAAGGTTAAGTATCTTGGGTTTTTGTTCACAAGTGAGGGAAGAATGGAGTAGGAGACTGACAGGCGGATCGGCGCAGCGTCAGCAGTTATGCGGACATTCTACTCTGTCGTAGTGAAGACAGCTGAGCCGGACTCTGGGTAGTGACCGAAAGAACGAGATTGCAGATACAAGTGGAAGTGTTCTTCCTTTGCAGAGTGTCTGGGTTCAGCCTTAGAGATAAGCTTGGACATCCCAGAGGAGCTCAGTAGAGCTGCTGCTCCTCGGCATTGAAAGGAGGGAATTGAGGGGGTTCAGGCATATGTCTAGGATGCCACACAGACGCCTCCTTGAGGTGGTGTTTTGGGCATGTCCAACTGGGAGGAGACTCCGGGGCAGACCCAGGACACGCCAGAGAGATTATACATCTTCGCTGGCCTGGCAGCACCTAGAGGAGGTGGCTGGGGAGAGGGAGCTCTGGGTACCTCTGCTCAGACTGCTGTCCCCCATGACCCAAACAAGCGGTGGAAAATGGAAGGACGAAAACCAACAGACTTGTCGTGGTAGGGTGTAACACACTAGAGGATACCGACAGTGTGGTTTGTTGATGTGCGTTTTCCTCTGACTGGCTCACTGCTTGTTCCAGGGAACAGGTTTGACGTTGCTGGTAGTTACCACCAGTCCCATGTTTTACAGGATTGTCCATTTTGAAAAATAAAATACTGCGTCTTGTTTTGAACTATAATCTGTCCCATATTTCACGACCACCAGCCCCCACTAAGTAAATTTTATCATTATTATATTGTCTATATTGTCCTGTCCTGCTGGAGGCCCTAAGAAAAATGCAGTGAAACCTTCTAACCGTCTGTGATACAAAATTAAAGTGGAACTCAAACTCACGATCCAGGACGCAAGCCCATGACGCTACCCAATGAGCCAGCGGGCTGTTGGCAAAACAAAGAAAGAGGAGAAACTTCTGGAAGCAGAGAAGCCCGGTGTGCGGGGGTGGTACTCACAGTCCGGCGGGATGGTGGCGTGACGTTGAGGAGGAGAAAGCCACTCTCCAGGAACGAGACTTTCTGGGCGAGGCTGCTGATGGCCATGCTCAGATTTCGGATCCGCTCGTCACCCTGTGAGATGATCTGCGTGCCGTTGGACTCACTCGAGGAATCCTGCAAAGATACTACCTCCTTAAACCAATAGGCAACACACACCATAGTGTAATTTTCCCGGATTTCACCACAAGCCATTTTCTTTTGAATTTGCATTTATTAGCAATGCATTAAATTGCACAAATCGAACACCTAAATGACTCGATACAGTGCAGTGACACTACATTAATCCCAGCCTTCAGACGGTCGGTGTCCATTTACGTTGCTTTGTAACTGTACCTGATTCAGGGGCACACAGGGCATACAGCTGCTGTTCGCCTTTTCTGTGGAGGATGACGAGGATTTGGCATCTTCTGTATGACGGTTTTCAACCTTGTAAGCAAGACGAGAGTGAGACGTTCTGCCTTTGTTCTGAAAATGACCGAGACCAGCAAAAGCCAGAGGGCCGTAGATTTTAATCTGGTCGACTAAACAAACCAATATTTATCTACTCTGCGCCTCAGAGGTTTACTTCTGTTGGAGGGAAAGAAAGGACATCGATAACTGGCTGCCAACCAGCTAACCGTGTCAAAAAATGACTGGATTTGGCCTGGGCCCATAACCCACAAACATGGACACGGTCTGCAGAAACAGGATACCGACGAGGAAATTTGCACAGCTGGATTTTCTGGATCAGAACCGAAAACAACAGAATCTCTTCAGATACAAGCCTGTGCATTAAATTAGGATGCAAGAAAGACTGTTTCACATACTATAGGGGTCTAAAAACAGAGGCAACAACAAACTACAGATATAACAGTTACAACAAGAATCCTTTTACTGCAGACACGGTGCCTTATAACTCCCATGAGTGATGTTGAGCTCTTATCAGGCTTTAAGATGCAGTAATGCAGCAGATCAGGGAACGTCAGGGGCCAGGATGGCGTGCAAGACATGCCTCCATTTTGGCAGGTATAGATGTACCGATCCTGCAACTATGTGCACTTGCATGTGACGGTTAGTGCAGGCTACAAAGATGCTAAAGAGTGAGCCAATTCATTCGTGCAGACACTAGGCGGTGAAAGTAAAAATAACAAAACAGACTGGAGGAATTTTTTGCACATATACAAATTTAGCTTTGCAAATGGTTTCCGAGGGCCCAGGCCTTTCCAGATTCTTTACTTTAAGTCTGCGAGGTCTCTGCAAAGTGCTGCCCGTGGGCCATTGCGTTCATGTGGCTTGCTTTTTGATCAGTGCTGGCTGGTTACTGTTACAGGTTTCATCTTGGGCAAACTTCATGTCATATTTAACAACGCACTGACGGATTTCCCGCATCGCCTCAGTGATCATCATTTAACCAGCTGGAGGACAGGGCGAGGGTGTCATTATTCATGAGAGTTACGCAGGCTCTGACTTTAGTGGTAATACGTTTATTAGAGTATGTAACTGCCTTGGACCAGAAGACTGAGGTTATATTACAGCTTAAACGCCATCAGCATTTCATAATATTATTACTGCCAAACTACACCGGCCATTAAGCACTGCTGTGTTTATCACATTAATAAGCACACCGGTAGCCGTTTCACACGCGATTTAATGGTGTATGCACTATACATGCAAGCAGCATTATGAATACACGATGCATTGTGTAACACGGCAGGTCTCTCCAGAAACCCCTGCTGCATCTGACAGACCTCTCTGTGCGGACTTTACCATGGCATTCCTCAGATCGTCCACCGCTTTGCGATGGTCCTCCACTGCAGTCTGAACGGTCCTCACGTCGTGCTGCACGCTTGTCAGTGTGCTCCCAATCGTAGCCACACTCTACAGTGAAACGAAACATAACCAAGCATTTCATTCTCCCTGTTCTGTTATACCCAGAGCCAGCTGTTACACTCATTGGACACTAGATGTCACTGTACAGTAACCATAGCACACCTAAATCTTACATACCGATCAAGGGGGGGGCGGAAGGGAATCTGAGAATATTTATAATCGTAATATACAGCATGAGGATTATTATGAAATTTACCTTCTGAAGTTCTTCCACCGTAGTTGGGAGGCTGATTAAATCCGAGGCAGATTTAATGTTGGTTTTGAGGTGGTTGACAGTGGAGTCCAGCAGACTGATCTAAAAGTAGACAATCAATAGTCCTCACTTTGTGACTCACTGACATGTCTTTCACAGATCTGACATCAGTTTCATGACAGAGATTTGGGACTTCAGACATAATCCCTGACACCCAGTACCACACCGTCATGGAACATGGGGATTTGAAGAAACGTCCTTTCAACACACCTTACGGTTTATTTCTGTCAGATTCGACCACAGTTTGTTGAGGCCCCGATCACCGCTTTCTAGGAGCTCGAGCTTTTTTAATTCCTCTTTTAGATCGTCGCTCAGTTTTGGTATTTCATGTGACGATGCAGACTGGCTGGCTTCCACTGCGGAAGAAACAAAAACAAGAACCCGTCCATCCTGTTCATCTTTCAAACAGGCATCACTGTCATTACAGAGAAAGCTCACTATGACACAGACACCTAGTTAAAATATACATCCAGCTTCTTGTAGTGAGAATGTAGTCAAAACTGAAAACTGCATTTGCACTTTTAGAAAAGGATACTGGGTGGAACTTTTTAAAAAATATTACACAACGTTTACATTGCAATCTCTATCAACCTTTTTTATATACATTAATTTATAAACTATATGGGCAAAAGAGTGTGGAACCCACACAAATTAGCCAAGAATTGTCCAATTAAGCCACACCCACTGCTGACACAGGTGTGTAATTAAGCACAGTCTCGTGCAACAAACATTAGCGGCAGAAGGGGTGTTCGTGCAGGAGAGCTTAGTGACTTTCCACTTTGCACCACCATAGGACACTATCTTTCCAACAAGCCAGTTTACCAATTTACTGCCCTGTTAGTTGTATTAGTCAACTGCAAGTGAAGTGACTGTGAAAGTCAAAACATCTGGGAGCAAGTTTAGCTGTGGAGTGGTGGGTCACACACTAAAAGAAAGGGACCAGATAACTCAGCATCAATACCGCAATGTTCCAATATCCAGTCAACATCTATTACAGCAACAAGGGGCCAACCAACTTCATATTAATCCCCTTGGTTTTAGTATTCGTATACTTATGGTGTATTGATATGTACATCATATGATTCACTCCTCGCCCAAGAACTACCTAATCATGCTGCTTAACATCAGAAAGCTACTGTCACCTATTATCAGTTATAAAACGGTTGTGCACAAACAACACACATTTTGCACTTCTGCCTCCATGCAAACCTGTAAGCTGTACGCATAGCTGGAAATTAAACTTGCCCATTCATCTAAGGCAAGTAAATTCAGACAAAGGGTGAGTACAAACCGAACGCTAGCCCACTGGCTGGTAAAAGAAAAAAACAATTGTATGTTGACTTTTCCTAAGCTAGCCCAGTCGGCTTGTATCAAAATGTATCTCCTCACCTCACCCCCCCCCCGGGGGCTATATGTAAGTCCATCTGAATTATGCATCACGTGTACATCCGCGTATCTGTGCGCCACACACGCCAAAGCAGTGAAACGGCTCAATCCTAATGATCCATCCCCCAGGCCTGCGGGACCGACGTGTGACACCTACTGGCGTGCAGCTTCTCCTTCAGAGTGTCCAGGTCCTCCTTCAGGGCGATCTGCATCCAGATCAAGCCGGCGCAGGCCATCACGCACGCCACAAGAACGATGAAAGCACACAGCGGGAAGCAGATGCTGCAACATTGCGTGTAGCTTCTTCTGATGGCGAGCACACACATAAACACAGAGTGAGATTTTCACCCACCGCGACACCTGACGCGAACTGCGATCTTCAGTGGGATCTGACCCAAATACATTTACTCAGCATCGCTAAACAGCTATAGTGTCGTTCAGCCAGGCTGAACCAGGACCAATGTTAAACGGATTCAGAAGTGCCAGATACTGCTGTGGATGCCCCTGTCCGGTTACTCACTTGCCGAAAGCTGAAACGCCGCCGGCGCTGTTGAACTCATCGTCGTCCGAGCTGGACTCAGAGTCCGACCCGGGCGGCTCGGTGCGCAGCAGCCGGTGGCCGGAGCACTTCTTGGTCTTCTTGCGCTTGCCGTCGCCGCCGAGGCCGATAAGGGCGTTCAGCTCCTTTCGTTTCTTCATCTTTTTCTGCGGGGTCAGAGCCCCGGCCGGGCCCGGCTTGTACCCTACGATGTCCGACGTCTTGTCCAGTTTGGTCGCCTCTGCGCGGATCTAGGCTTCGCACCTAACGTGGGCGGGGTGGGGCGGGTCGGCTGCGCCACAGCTCACCCGAAATCAGCCTCGTCAAACCGTTCACTTCCCGTTTTTTTTACACCTTATCACGCATGTTTTGCTGGTGCTGCAGCGATTTTCCTATCTATGACTCAATGATAGTAGGGAGGGGGATCTATACCTACCCCAAAAAAATCTCCAAATTTATCTCTTAACTCCGCATTTCCAACCCAATGTCTATTTTTAAAACATATTATTACCAAATATTACTTACGGGACGAATTTCTGACACAAATTAACACCGACGTGAGAGATGCCGACATTCAGCGACGTTTCCTGACCAGCTGACAGGCCCGCCTGCAAATAAAGCTCCCCCTGATTGGCGCGTCGCCGCCTATAAGTCGCGTCGTCATTGGCCAACGCCTCGGGCTTTAACAGTACGTGAAGCCGCGGAGAGTGGAGCTGAGGGGAGCCGAGCGCTCGGTCTGACCAGTGAGCCTCCAGCGCATCCCTAACCGGAGCAGCATCGCCCGGCGCACTGGCGCAACTTTTAACAGTTTCAAAGTGTGTGTGTGAGATCCGGAGTTATGCATCCACGTTTATTTCAAACGCCAAGTTCGCCAGAGCGATGCTAAAGGGCGCCGATTTTGCGTGGAGCCTCGTATTTTATTATTATTAGCAAACAGAATAATATAATAACTGCCGCTTTGATCAACGTTTTAAATTCTGTTTTTACAAGACAGTAAATGTATGAGAATTTTGAATAATTTGTCGATATTTTTCTAACTGCAACAAGTGTCACTTTAGTTTAAAAAAACATTATCACAGAATATCGCGCAATAGCCTTTCCCGATGCTGCATCTTCTTTTTGTCGAAAATATTCTGTCAACGAAACAAAGCTGCTACTGAGAGGCAGGTGAGTACAATTTTTATTTTTTTCTGTAAAATTACCATATAAATTACAAACTGTGTTTGTGTAGGTGTCCTGAGGTGAACTAAACTCCTTTAACCTAACTGAGATGCGCGCTTATCTTAACTGGATGCTGCGGTATGTTAAACGCGGGAAAAACTTTATTATTATTATTATTATTATTATTATTATTAGTAGTAGTAGTAGTATTTATTTATTTTTTTATTATTATTTTATTTGTTTACCTTCTGCTTTAAAGTGTTCAGCTTTTAATCAGCCAACAGGTCTCAGAGGAAACAAGAGCGGCCACAATGTGGCGCTGATGTCCTTGTTCGCGCTGTGTCTTTGTCATGGGTTTTAACTTACGGCATTGTGGTGCAATCGAGTAGTGAGCAGTTATTGTAATTTAAAATACCGTTTGGTTTTCATAGTGAAGATGAAGACATTTCCATTGGGCTCCATTCTGTTCCCTGTGCTTTATCTTGGCTCGTGTCTGTTCAATCTAATTAACTGAACCGAAAATGTAAAATTTCCACATTGATTGGTAAGAATAAGATATTGGGTACCATATTTTGTGAGTATATAAAGCACTGCTTGAATACTCATCTAAATTAATTGGTCTACTTTTTCTACATTGATTGATAAGTATAAGACGTTGGGAACTGTATTTTTTGAGTATATAAAGCACTGCCTAAATTAATTGGTCTACTTCTTTGATCAAGTAGGAGTCAAGTAAAGGACAGAAACAATGAGTTTGGTCAGTCTAATACAGATAAACTGGTAAAACTAGTACATTAATAGTAATATTTATCTGTAATGAATTACCATTAAGTATTTTGTAATTTGAAAGCCATTTTGAGTGGACAGTTTATTTACATTTTTGAACTCCGGCATAAATATATTTTAGTATTCCAGCCCTGAAATTACAGTAACTTTGAAAAAAAAAAATCAAATTACGAGTCAAGTATTTAGGATAACTGAAATTGTAGAGTAATGGCTGATATGTACAAAGATGCAATTAATTTTAAAAGTTTAACCTTTGAAGAAAAAAATAATTATATCACAATTTTATAAAGAATTTATGGACTGAGAATTAAAGTATTAAAGATCTAAATATTTGAAGAATGAAATAGTCCCAGAGTCCCAATTTTGAATTTTTGTAAAATCCACAGCCCTGCTAATGCACATTGATTCATTGCTTTATATATTCGTATTATATATTGTTATATTCTTGGGACTGTTTTTTGTAATTGCAATTTCTCACTGATCCCAATAATTACATTTTGAAGTGATGTTTAATTTTTTTTTGTGTGTGTGCTTGGAAAAAATACTTTTAGGTTCTTCTTTTTGGTCAATGTTTGGGCAACCAACAGGGGGCAATGTTGATATATTATTTGGCTAAGCCATTTTACTTGTACCTTTTTTTGGGGGGGGGGGGTGGCAAGACATGCTGCCGTAAATAACCAATGAATTCTTCATAAAGTGGACTTTTCATCTGAGAAATCATTACTAATGAAGTAAAATTGCAGCATACAGTAAGCAATTTGTGCAGAAAAATTAAAAATGTTTAATATTTTAATTTAATTAACCTCTCTTAGAATTCTTAATTTGTTCTGTTGATACAATATAAGTTATAATGACATTTACACTATAGTGCACACACTCACACAAGCATGCCCACACGCTGAGTCTATTTATTATAGGGGTGATAGCCCTGTTCACGCGGCACTGATAATCCCAGCTACCTAATTTCTGTACACTTTGGGTAAATTAGTAATGAATGTACCTCAAGTGCTCCTGTGTTCTGAGTCACCCGCAAATACAGACTGAGAGGCAATACATGACCTCACTTATCATTCATCAGGACGCCCCGTTCTGCCGTCAGCCTGGGGAATGTTGAAGTTAGTGAGGTCATGAATTGCATTCCAGCATAATCCTTCCTGTGTTTTCCTGTGTTGCTATGGAAAAGCTGAAGGTCCCAACCTTCCGCCTGTTAAATCCACTCTGCCTTTTCTCCATGATTTTCTTCTGAATAAACGTTTAAAAGAAATGCCGCAGTGTTAAATGTGCGCCAGGGCACCCTTCTCCTGACACGGTCGTCCCGAGGAAACCTTCAGAGGCACGAAGTGCTATTATGGTTTCAAAATCGTTTTTCTCCCTCACAAAGACAATTGCGACGATTGTATTAAACAGGAAATTATCGACTTTAGGACCAGAGCTAGAATTAAAATTATTGACTTTAGATTTATTTTTGTGAATTTGTTTGATGCCTTATTGAGGACAACACGCAGATATATAACCAAAAATAATACAGCAGAAATATTTCACCTGAATGAAAGAGCTTTACAGTGTACTGTGTGCTGTTACGGTGTGCAATGTGCTGTTTGTTATTCAATTTGCTTAGACAAAAGAGAAGGGGGGGTTGCAATTTATATAAAAATATCTTCCACCCTGTGTTGTCTTGAATATGCTTTAGGATTGTGAATTACCTACAGAGTAAAAATTAAATTAAATAATGGAGTTTTGAATACATTATTGTAGCACAACTGAAATATGTTGAAAAGAATTTAATGTAAAATAAAATAATATACAGAAACCCCACTAAACAGCAGGGACTGAATTCTCTTTTCCTTTTGCGAGGCTCTTCTTCATTAGGTCGGCATTTAAAAAAGACTCAGGCAATTTATGTCGGACACAAAAGAAGAGAATGGTGCCCGTATCCCCCAGGTTCTGGGCCGCCTGGATGCGTGTACAGAAAGATCCGAGAACCGTCACAGAAAAGATGGTCTTTCATGTTCGGCGTGCATATGCAAAAGCGACAGATGAACAAACAAGCCGGGGTCATGCATATACAGGCTTGTTCCGCTCTTCAGGTTGAGACCAGATTGGAGAGCTGGTTCCCCTGCAGAATAAATACTGCTGCCAGAGTGGATATGTAGCAGAAATGAGTTCGGACAGCGCCGAACGTATTTACAATATCAGTGGAGCCTGGGAGACGAATGAAAAGAAAAAAACGCATTGTGAAATTAACAGTAAGTGCTGTAATGTGGTTTAGAATGACGCAGCTCTGAGGATTCGTTAGTCCGGTAACAAATAAGGACTTTGTTTACCTTAAAATATGGTCGTTCGTCGGGGACAGAGAAGAGAAGAGCTTCAACCGTCGTATCTGCGGCTCGGGCACCAGACAATACAGAAGGGCTTTAGCCTTGGCGGCAATGCCCGCCACACGGTTCAGTCTTAATCGTCAGGGGCTGTCCAGTGGCGTTCGGGTGCATTCTCATGTGAGCCAGACACACAAAGGCAGGTTACAGGTCCACGCCGCATTCGTCGTGCGTTGCCTGGATTAGCGTGCAAACGCTGACAAGCAGGGGAACTTGATTAAACCAGTACAAAAGGAGGAGCACACAGGCCTGGCTTTAAATGGGCCAGAGCCGTCGCTCTGCACTGGGAGTGTAAACCATCTTCCTCAGCTTGAAGATCTGGCTTGACAGCCCATAGGCCTACAGATGTTTTGGTTTAGAAAGGCTTAACATTATCAGAATCCTACAGTGAGTTTTTATTTTATTCTGCTTTTTTTTTTTCGTTTTCTCACACCTGCCTCGGTATTTATCTCCGCGTTTATGGCGTCTGACTAAAATAAATGAATATCTTGAAAAGGTGAGGCTGCGGTTATTACGCGATATTTTTGCACTGTGCCAATTATTAAATGTGCGAATCATTGTTTGACTGCATGAACTGGGCCGAGCGAATAGGTTATATGAAGATTAGCGAGACGGATAACAATGCATGATTTAAATTTCGCTCAGAAATGATTTATGAATTTATAAACCGTGTTTTACCAATTTCAAGAAAAACACCTTGTTGAAATAGGACATATAACCCAAGGTTTCTGGTACTAGGGAGCGAATAAGTTTGTGTGAGAGAAAGCGATTGAGAAAAACAAAAGGAAATGGTGAAATAGGTCAGCTAAAACTGATCTGAGGGCAGCGTGGAACAGATGAAAATAATAGAGGAGGATTATGGGCCACTGCTGGAAAGATGATGTCAGCGTTTCGGGACAGTTACAGACTTTCAGGCAACAATAATGGGTTTGATTTTAATTTCTTCTGGGACTGGCACCGTCTCGGGTCTGCGACGGACTCTACAACCAGCTTGGATTTGATTCCATTTCCATTCAAAATGCGATTTATTTATTTTTTATTTTTTTCATTTTGTTGTGTATTTTTTCTAAATGTATGTTTTTGAGAAGTTTTATCATAGTGGTCCATCTGAGAGTCATCCCTGCCAAATGGCTGATTTATACAGTGACCGTCAACCTTATATCGCGACCTAATTTGGCAGTCACCAGCACGCACATGGAATTCAGTTTAAGGGCTCGGTGCTGACAGTTAACCCGATCCACTGGAGTCGCTCCTTTTAAAAGATGTTGAAATATGGGGGCCAAGGCCATGTTCTGAGCTCACGGTGTCTGCATAGTAAAGACAGAGCCCTTATTAGGGCAGTTTTTGGAAGGCCTTTCGCTTTACGACCGAATCCAGGATACACGGAAACACCTGCCTGATCCGCCTGCACCGGAGACATGGGGAGCAGGGCCGGCCAGCGTGGGGCTTAATTAACAGCCGATCTTTAATAAGTCACTTTCTGTTAACCTCAACGCACAAGGCCTTCAGGTTTGAGGAGTTCTCTGGAACGGAGGGAGGCAGAGCATAAACAGGGCGAGAGAACGGCTAAATGGGAGCGCAGACATTATGCGGCTTCCTTATGAAATTGCTAACAATGAGGTGCCCTCTCTAATAAAAGCTCTCGTTCATTTTAAGGGGAATGCTATGAAACCTATCGGGGAATTTAATTTTCTCTCTTCGGAAATAACTTAGAACGTCATTAAAACACTCGGGCCCTAATGAGCCTTAACCCTCTGATGAGAGGTATTTTTTTTATTTTATTTTCTGATGTTTTCAAATGGTGACAGCGTGGAGACACCCCTCGGAATCAGCATTGCGTCAGATTCCTGATTGCATAGCTTCCTGCTGTTTGGAAGTGGCTGGATTCCTTAACACTTAAAAAAAAAAAAAAAATCAGTTAAGACAGAAAAAAAAATGTATTTTTTAATGAATGATTATTGCCAAGATTATGTAAATATGAGGTGAATTAAACCAGTAAATCACAGTTTTGCCCTGCAAAAAACAAAAAATTATATCTTAAATAGGATGTAATACAGGCAAGTTGTTTTAAAGTGATTAATCTAAATGATTTTAATGACTGGTTTGGTGATTTTTCTTTTTTTTTTTTTTTTGCATAGATTTCTCCAAAACGCCTAAAAATACAAGACATGTTCAATATCTTCTCCTTCCCTGCCTTCTAAAATGTCCATGCCGTTCATGCAATTAATTATTATACCCTTTGCCCTGTGCCAAATAACAAGTGTTCTGAAATTCATTCAGATATGTCCTATAGGCCACCTGACCACAGAGGACCCCTCCGCTTTGGAGACAGAGATATCAGGCCTGACTTAAGATTCTGTGACCGTATGAGAGCTCCCAGCCCCCCTCACTCCAGCGAGGGAAATCGTGCGGTCTGCAGGTAAAACCACTGCTGCTTAGAGGGTAATTTACAGCGCACAATAAATGGGAATCGCCCTGCATGGACCAGCCCGGCTGTAAAGCACCGAACACCTTGCCATTCAGATCTGAACCATCAGGTACAGTCTGTGTTTTCCCCAGAAAAAAATTACTGTTATCAGTCGTCTTAACCATTGCCTAGGAACCAGCCAACCAGCAATTTCCTGTTAACCCCTCTGTAATTGCACAGGCTCAGAAAACATTTTAATTAATGTGGCTGTTTTATTTTTGTTGTTTGTCAAATGGATCATCATTGGGCCGTTTCAGTGCAGAGCGTTTTCGGTTGATCAAGAGCGCAGGCGTGTCTGCATGGTGGGAACGCAGGAAAGGTGTCGGGGGGGAGCAGTTGGCATCTTAAGGCTGCCGTGCAGGAGGATGAAACATCGGCCTTGGAAATAAGGAAAGCCACGTGTAGAAGAGCCTGAAATGATCGCAAACGAGCGGCAATGACTCTTCTTTGTTCCCTCCAAAAATGGAAAGGCGGGGTCCATGCTGTACACGCTCGTGCATTACGGCCTGCCACCCGACACCATGCGCCTCTCGGCTCCCGTGTTTGTTTATCACTCGCCTCCATTAGTGTCGATCCCAGTGATGCCTTTGAGCTCTTCGGACGAAGTGAGGAATGTGTCTGATAAGCAGCTCCCTTTGTTTCCCGCCGCGCGGTCTCCGGCACGCACCAGCAGCGGTGTGCTACGAGAAATCCTCCGTTTTCCTTTTATGGAGTATTTTTGCACGCCAATTACTAGGAAAATGGCGGAGCTGAACTCAGTGTCCGATCCCCGTACCTTTTTTTTTCGGGGGCTTGCTTTGCATAAGGGTGGATGTCTTAACTAACTTTGACAACAACAACAGCACATGCAAAAAGCCAAAATATCTGTCCATGAAGATAACATCTGCAAAGCATTTTTTTTAATTTCTTACTACAATGTTTTATTTTTACCTGCTAAATTTAATAAATATGATACGACAGCCCTTTCATGCTGAATCTTGCTCATTTGAGCAAAATGTTTACCCAGAAAGAGCTAATTATGATTCGTTCATCCTCAGTTGTCAAATCTTGCTCAGATGACAAAATAACTGATATAACCAGGAGCGTGAAACCAGTGCTTCGTGGTGTGGCAGACAGGCCCCGAACACTGGGGGGGGGGCACCCTGCCTCTTATGACCCCCTAGCATAGCGTGCAGCTTGCCTTTCTCTGAAGTGGCCACCAAAGTGTCACCCGATGAGCTTTCAGTCACGGTGACTAAAAAATAAAATAAATTTCAAAATATCAAAGCTGCGTGTCCAGCGGCATGAGGGCGAGGTTCACCAGACAGTATGTCATGCAGGGAGGGGGGAGTGAAAGCCACCCAGTGGTTGCTGTTCCCACACAGCACCGACAACCTGTTTGGGATGATACCTCCCCTATTCGCCCTCAAAACTCACCGGGGTAAGTAGCAGCCCTCTGACATGCTGTCATACCCCCACAGCCAGCTGTTCTCTCAGCCGACTCTGACAGGCCTTCCACAAGGGCGACGGAAACCCCCCTGGCTCTCAGTTTTAATACTTGATCAACACGAGCAGCCTGCCTCTCCATGGCGAAGCTAATTACCGAAACAGCCGGGAGGATGATTACCTTTGATCTTTCGCCCTCTCCGGCGGCCGAAAAAACAAAAGGTCTCCGCGAATCACTTTTGCGACACTCATGTTCGCAGTGACGAGGCACAAAGGCGGGCAGAGGCAAGGGGGGAAAATGCAGAGCCCCCTATAGGTACAGAGGAGAAAGTGGCCGGCAAATTCCACCAATAGCTAGACAGATAAATCTGGAGAGCAGAGCAGCTTCCCTTGGAAAAATCGCGAAGCTGATATAATATTGCACACACAGTGCGGTGCCTCCTTCTGAAATATTACAGACACGTCCCCTGATAATCTGAGAAGGGAAGTGAAGGTTCTGGACCTCAGTAGGGGGCAAGGTCATGAAGCAGGTTTTTAATCGCTGTTACTGGGGCCTTCCATTTTCCTTCCATTTTCCACCACTTGTTTGGGTCATGGGGGACAGCAGTCTGAGCAGAGGTACCCAGAGCTCCCTCTCCCCAGCCACCTCCTCTAGGTGCTGCCAGGCCAGCGAAGATGTATAATCTCTCCGGCGTGTCCTGGGTCTGCCCCGGAGTCTCCTCCCAGTTGGACATGCCCAAAACACCACCTCAAGGAGGCGTCTGTGAGGCTACACTGGTGAGGAAAGAGAGCAGACTAGACCAAAAGACCTTTGACATTCCCGCTTGACAGAAGTGCTCATGTTTTGCTACAAAGGCGTTTAATGCAGAAAAAACTACCACGAGTAATTGGCGTTTACTTCAATCTAAACTGTTTACGCCTCATCAGAGCTTATCATCAACTGTAGGCATCAGAATACCGGAACGGCTGAAGTGGCCTACTGATGCTGAGCATCACAGACCCATGATGAGCTGACCTGGGGGTCAGTGCTCTGGGAAAACCTCAAACGAGAGGAAGGAGGCGTAAGATCTGCCCGTTATTTGGCAACACAGGGCGTTGGGGGGTAAGGGGTGTGTTTGACATGCCCGGAGTTTGCAATATGAAGGCTACTCCTCTCAACCGAGTCAGTTTCACGAAAGCCCAGGGGCTGATGGGGCTCAGGAGTCAGGAGGTGGATCATGTGTTTGGAAACAAATTCGTTGAGATGCACTCAGCACCTGCTACTGTTGCTAATCTGCGTATTGGGGTAGCGGTGTCTCGGAGGGGGGAAGGGGGGTGGCTGGGTGGTGGTGGTTGAAGGATTGTCATGCCACGGAGAGCACCGAGCCTAACAAAAGCCTTTTTTTTTTTTTGGAGAGAGCCATGCAAAATTTGGCAAGGAGAAATGAATGGTATTCCTTTTGACAAAACCCAGCCTGTCGTTTTGACAGCAAATTATCTTGTAGGCATGTCCCTGGAAGAATGCTGCACCCAGTCATTATTATCAGATCACGCGGGCATATAGTAGTCGGGGAAAGCCCGTGAAGTATCCGGCGCTGGTGCTGGTGGCAAATATTTAAAAAAGTTTGTGTATATCTCGGGGAAAAAAAATTGCAAATATTTAAAAAACCGTTCGCCCACCACGGCTTTCCCCCTAGACAATTCGGAGTGCAGCTGGGCGCTGTCTGGCCCGATCGTCCCGAGCCGCCGGGAGCGTTCCGGGGGAAATTCGAGTAATAAGGGAAGCATCAGTAGTACTCCGCGCATCGTCAGCACTCGTGTCAGGATCCTCTCCTTTTCCGTGTCACGCCGAATAGAGCCGTAAGGAATCATATTTTTAGTGGGGGGAGGGAAAAAAATTTGGCGTAAAAATTTGCTGATGAATAATCAGTTAAAAAGTGTTTGGAAATTGACACCAAGCTCCATATTTCTTGGGGAGCTAAATAACATCCAGTTCTTGGTGAAAATTATTCCCCAGCCACAGTGTGTTTGTGTCTCTGTTTATCATAAACACATTTGACGGGCAGTTTGACAGTATGTATAGATATATGAAGTTAACTTAATATCGCTGAGCATAAAACAATAGTGAACACCATGTGTATCGATTACGTTCATACACGGCATCCAATCTCGTATTCATCTTCACTTTTAAACTGATTCTCCGTGTGTGAGAGAGGATATGAATATATAATACGCTAATATACGTTATAATCAGAGCATTATTTATTTAGAGTGGTTCATTTCATTCCCTGCTGTTGGGCTTTACAATCACCGAAGCCATTGAACGTGGTGGCCTGCTCATTTCCATTGGGTATGTGTTTAAAAGCACCAGAAGTCACATTTTCCTGGGACACGTCTTTGTGTTTTACAGTGTGTAGTAGTTCCTGAATCAGTAAAGAGGCCTAGAATAGTTAGACATTAATGTTCTTTTCCGATTATTCAAATAACTGCTTTATAGAAATATATATAAAGTCTCAGACAGCAGTGTGCTCCTTTTACACGGATTCCCTGAGTCACTCTCCGCCAGGATCCTCATCCTCCTCTAACACAGAGTCCCTGAGTCGCTCTCTGCCAGGATCCTCATCCTCCTCTATCACAGAGTCCCTGAGTCACTCTCCGCCAGGATCCTCATCCTCCTCTAACACAGAGCCCCTGAGTCGCTCTCTGCCAGGATCCTCATCCTCCTCTAACACAGAGTCCCTGAGTCACTCTCTGCCAGGATCCCAATCCTTCTCTAATACAGAGTCCCTGAGTCACTCTCCTCCTTGCCCTTGAATGGCCGCTGGATAGGGATCGAAGGAGGGGGGACACCAGGAAATGAGTGGTTTTGTTTGCCAGACGACGTGTACAGGGGCCACGTATCCAAATAAAGCGTCGGGGGTAAATCCGCCACCCCCACCCCCGTGCCCCGCGCAGCGCGCATCCTGGTGTTCTGTGCTCGGCCCAGCATGATACTGTACATGATTCTCGGCAGGAGGTATCGATCCCTGTCTAATCCCATCAGCCGTTTTCGTACTTTTCTTAAAACTTCTCTTCCTTCGGGGGTTAATTCTTATCTGTTCTGGAACTCAGGCCTGGGTTTTGTCATGTGACCCGAAGGCCACTAGATCCCAGTGTCTGATTTTCCATTTAAACGAAGGAAATGCACTAACTACATTAGGGTCACATAATCAGCCAGGTTTATTCTGATAATTAAAATATTCCTCTCAAACAGCTTAAATGCTGCCAGTCACCAAATGCAAAATGCGTCTCTTAAATATAATGGATTAAAATATGCATATCATTATTTTGGAAAACAAAAAAAAATGATCATTCTATGTTTTGTTTTTTTTCTCTGTGGGATAAAAAAAGCCAGATAATAAGAATAATTTAAAGTACTGTCCCCTCAGGAGAAACGGGTGGAAGATGCCTGAATGAATAAAATACTGTCTTGAATAAAAATAAAATGTAAAATAAAAAAGTGATTTTGCTAAATAATGTGCAAATGTGCATGAAGAATTTAGAAAAAGTGAAATGAAGTTTTACCTATAATATGACGTTAGAAAATGAAATAAGTTCGTCTGACTATGTCCAGCCCACTCCAGCCCACTCCAGCATGTGGTTACCCAGGATGCTTTGCAGTTCTTATCGTCGTTTACATCAGCAAACGGTACCGGGGTGACTGGGGCCTCTCATCCTGCTGGACCCGGACGTGGGCGGGGTTCCCCCGCACAAGGGTCAACTTAGCGGAGGCCGCACACGCATGCACGCACACGCTCGCTCTCAGGCGGTGCTGATAAGAAGCAGATGGTGGGCCTGAGCACCAGCGTGGGCAGGGTGTGCCTTGCCAGCCCAGGCTAAACATCAGCTTCCCGTTATCTCCGTCCAGCTAGCAAGATAGCGGAGCGCTGTTTTCGGACAGTGGCATGCTTCTTATCTCACGATTAATCGCAGATGAGACCAAGATTCTGCTCACAGAGCGCCACCTGGTTGGCGTTTCAGTGGTCGGACTCCATTGTAGATCTCACTTTGGATTTAAGGGAAACGGACAAACAAAAACCATACTTTTGGCATGTTTGTTTGCTCATCCCCGTACCTGTATTTATTTTTAGCAGGCCTCGCACAAGCTTGCTCACTGCTTGTTCCCTCTTATGCGATATTAGCACTAAGCTAATAAGCTAAGCTAATGCACGCGTCTCTAACTGAGCCTCATCTGGTGCTCCAGCTGCATGCTGCTAGCTGACTCTCAGGCTCCTCAGCTCAGGTCATAAGGTTAAAGAATAAACAGGCACTCTACCTGAGCACCTGAGCTGTGTGTGTGAGAGCATTAATGTGCAGTCAGCTGACGTGGAAGTCAGTAATCGGGACCCTCTTTCCATAATAAGATCGTGTACAAGCCGCGGTTGTTTTACCCATTGAAATAACATGGATCAGAATGGGAAATGAAAATGCATTACAGTACTGAATGTCTTTGTTCCAGGGGAGGGGCCAAATAAATGAACACTGGGGTTAGGTTCCCACTCCTCTGAATAGGGGGGTGTTTTCTTTTAGGCTTTTCATTTGGGAGGAGGGGGCTTTGTGAAGCCTGCTCATTTTCCTTTGGTAAGGTCGCCGGACTTGACTCAGGCCCAGTGTCAGCTTGTGCGGGAGCTTAGTGTCGGAAAGCTCGAGCCGCTAGTGCGGGACCTGCCTTGGCTTCTCCCGCTCAGGAAGTGCCGCGTTTGCCTGTGTCTCCAGCTCACGCTGCAACTCCGCGGCCGTTCGCGCTGCGATGCCTGGAGGTTTGACTGATCAGCCTTTGGCGATGCCAGGAAATAGGGAGTCTCAGCTAAGGGTCCAGAGTTTGCTCCTAAACATGTTTATCAATTATTATGAGCCAAAGCTGTTCTCAGTCAACTTACAGTTATCAGATATAGGGTCACAATTCCTACCTGCATGAGCGCCTGTGGATTCTGACCATACGTACAAAATCAGTAAGTATGGCTACTATACATTTCCATGGCTAAATTAGACCTCCTGATTTCTCCCTTTCACCCACAGTGTTCTCTAAAGTCATCATTATGTATATTAGATATAGAGAAATCAGCCGTCTTTTCATGAGGGAAGAATTTCATTCAAAGTATCTCATTACTTCCAGTTCATGCTCTTTGAACACATCCCCAAATGAGAGATCAACAGAATTAAGCTTCTTTTCACCATTTTAGCACAACCAGAATCAACTGACTTTGTACCAGTATGAATGTGGCTCGTTTGTGCTAAGTAATATTACTTTATAAACCGAATTACACAAGTTTCAGGATTTCATGTTTTTTCTAGTTTATGGATCTTATTGTCTGACTGTGCTGCTTTGCTGCTTATTGTATTAAGTGCTTTATTGGATAAAGGTATGTTAGAATGTGCATCACAGTGCCATCTAATAATGGGCACGCCGACGTGCCATGGCTACAGTCGGCCACTTCCTTATTCCCAGGTAGCGTTATAACTGTCTGGAAAACCAGAGGAGGATAACTGGAATAGTGCACAAACCGGAATCACAGCGGGAGTGTGAATTTGGAGTGGACACCCATCTGGATCATCGTGCATCCTGCATTGTCCGTATTTTAAATAATTTTTCATTGCGAATAGTTACGGCCTCTGAGCCTAATTTGTCAGAGAGGGAGTGGAGTGGAGGGGAGGGGGTGTATGCAATCTTGACGGATAATGTAAAATTATTAACTGCTGAAATGTGGATTGTCCTTCCCGACGCTTAAATCTCATTTCCTCGGCTCCATGTGAATATTAATTTATCGGACCTGAAGATTGAGCCTTTTGAGGTCCCCGGGCACGGAGCAGCTCCCCGCGTGCGCTATTGTGGTGCGCGAGGCCCACCTTTCTCGTGTTGTGCTTGTCCCACATTGTCTGTCGCAGGAAATGGCGTTTAATTGGAAGCTAAGGTTACCTGGACTCCATGGGACACCCCGGGTTAGTGCGGCCCCCTCAATGCCGGCCTTTATAGCCTTTCGTATTTGGTGGCCGCAAACGATCGGATCATATTTCCCCAGGAAAATGGAGCCTTTGTTTGCACTCGACTCAGGCTTTATTAGCCCTCGAAGAATATCAGAAATACCTTATCGCATGCCGGGAGCTGGCTATCTGTGAATGGCCCCCCGCCCCCCCGCTTTTATTTCATCTTTTGCGGCAATTGCTGTGGGGCTTCAATGCATTTCAGATTCGCGGGTCCCACTGTGGCCGGTGAGCTCGGCATGATTCGGGTGAAGATCAAAGTGGGTGTGGCACTCACGTGATGGGAGAGAGAGAGAGCGAGAACGAGAGAGAGGCCGCACAGGCAGGGTCGCAGCCCCCACTTAGGCTCATCTGTGTCACGTCTCCGTGACGACGAAGGGGGTGGGTGGGGGGTGCCAACCTGCTGCCGCAGCTCATTCGGAAGTCATGGCATGACAGGGGAAGGTTATTTTATTTTTTTTGTCATGGGGAAGCAGTTGCCTCTCCTCCCACCCCCCCAAGGTGTCTGCCTTGAGCAGCGTGTTCACGTGCTATGCAGCTAGGCTGGCGTGAAATGTGAGCCTGGCCCGTGCCGGCGCTGCCCGCATGGATTAATGCCCTCATAATTACTTACAGGTGCCCTTCTTTGGAGTCGCATTTTTTTTGTATTCCTTTACCTATTAGCCATTTACGCATATCAGAATAGCATGCCGCTAATTTACCGCGGGGACCTGGGAGGACCGCATGCGTAGCTCTCGAGTAATAAGCTTGGTCCCGTTCCGCCACGGAGACCCCATAATCCCACAGCTTACGCCCACTTAGGTGAGTTTGTTCGTGGCATGTGCCAATTTTAGTGAATTAGTGGGACGCCCACCTGGGTCTCCTGCCCTCAAAATGTATGAAGAGTCCCAGAATAACATCCCGAACGCGGCTGCAGCCAATTAGGAGAGCGCGGCCGGCCGCCTCGGCCTTATTAGTTTTGGGAGGTGTGACACTGGGAATTGAAATGAGGCACTTTATAAGCGAGCGGGGTCAGGCTGTCCCAATGCTGAGGCCGCGATAAGCGCCGCCGTGCTGATGATACTGTCAGGGTGGTAAAATTACATTAACGTTCAGCCGCCACGAAATTAAATATCCTTGTGAGGTAGAAAGCAGTTTAAGCGGCGTCCTGCGGGAAGGCGGTCACTTATCCAGATCCAGGTCCGTGTGACTCCGCCCATCTCCGCCCAGTCTGAAGGGGAGCCTTTTAACCATCCCATTTCGCACTTTTTGGGCGTACTCATGCCTCAGTACCACGGTAACAGCGGACAGAAAGAAGCAGCGAATGCATCAGTCCATCACTAATGGCGGCATGGTTACTGCCAAAATCCAACCAGTCACCTTCAGCCACTTATCCTGGTCAGGGTCACAGGGTGCAGCCAGAATAATATACAATAACACACAATAATTTAAAGTATTACATTTTGATCTGCTCTGCCGTGCTTTTTACACTGTTAATTATAATGTTTTCCTCTGTTGTGCTGCACAGATAATTTAGTTTCCTTAACACATGTCATAATATTATTAATCATATTATTAATAATCATGTAGTAATTAAACTAAATGGGGAAAACGATCGAGGGGGATGTGGTGTGAGAATGCGTGTGATAGGCTGACTCGGCGGTTACGACGTGTGAGCGGTATGTGCCGGATTATTCTTAAGCATCACTGGCTGCCGTTATCTCTGAGGTCCCCCCCCTCCCCGAACCGATCCTCCATCTTTTGAGGAGTAATTTCAGGTGCATTTGTCGTCTGTCAGTCCCGGCTGATAAAAGGATGAACGTTTTATTTCAGAACGCTTCACATGCCTCAGCAGCCGTCGGAGCCAGAAGAGGCCGGCGAGAGCAAAAAAAAACGCCACATATTTACGAGGAAATTCGGCCCGGAGGAGATTTAAATGGCGACAAAGCAGAAAGGAAGATGCGTAGAAACATCTGTGGGTGAAATTGTAATTTCGTACCTACACTGCAGCCACAGTGAGGTGTGTTAGTCGCTTGAGTGCCCCCTCGACAGCGTTACCGAGCAAGCTACTTCTGTCAGGAGGAGTGAGGACTCATCAGTGCAAATGTCCGCTGGCGCTTCTGACCATCAGAGTGACCTCCTGGTGTAATGCGAATGGTGCCCTGCATTTTAGTTGCTGGCAGTGGCCACCCCCTCCCGTGTTTAATACCTTACGCAACCTCCAAATTGTAGTAATACACATTTTTGGAAGTGATTGAAGACACCAGGTTTATAGACATGCTGTAGAGGGTAGCCTCAAGCTCGAATAAATCTCTATGCACAAACAACGTAAAACTGAATTCTTTATTCTTTTGTTAGCAAAAGTGGTCAGTACTAGTTTCATGGTATACATGCTTTTAAAATTTGTATTATTTGATTTATATTTCCCAGGCATTTATATTTTTTTAATTTGATAGCATCTAAAAATAAGTTACAATGCCTGTAGTACTCTGTGTAAAATAAATAAAACACACAGAGGTCCCCCAGTTGGACACTCTGATAGTTAAGGTCTTGACATTCTCTCTTTTTTTTATACTTAATAATATGACCTTGACTTGGATATGCAAATGTGAATAAAAATAACAATCGTTATTGTTTATTATTATTATTATTATTGTTGTTGTTGTTGTTGTTACTATTAATAATAATACTCATTAAAATAATATTACTGGGAGGGATATTTAGAATATGGATGGATGGACAGAATGATATTAATATAAAGAGACGCTGTCCTAATTGTCCACAGTTTTCTGGAGATTAATGAACTCACTCGGGCCCCTTTGTCTTAATTAAAGCATCAGGGCCGCCTGACTCCTGGAAGGACAGAAGTTGCTGCCCTCGGTGGTGGGCGTGATGGACGCGACCGTGCCCGGCACGGAGCGGCGCTGCTAAATGGACTGTTAAGCGGTCCCGGGCGGCGCAGGGGGGCACCGGCAGCAGCCGGCGCTGCTGTAATGTACACTTTACATACTCGGCTGCTCATTTGTATGGCTCGCTGTGGCGGCGGCGGCTCCTGGGACCCGCGGCAGCTCCAGGCTACGGCTGCCTCTCCTTACCCGCCTCGCTATCCGCTGGCCCATTTTCAGGGCCCCACCGCTGAGGCCGTGCGCTCCTGTTAGCCGGGCTGCTCCTAAATGGTCTCTGAAGGCCTGCATGTTAAATACCCCGCTAAGGTGTAGGTCGAATCTGCACCCCCCTCCCCCCCCCATCCCCCCGCACCCTCCCTGAGTTTCCCCTTGTTCAGATCCACTGAGCCCCTCTGGCCTCGGTGGACTGAATTTGTTTAAAAACAAGTCTTTTGCATCCTGGCTGAAACATTTTCTGAATACTGGAAACCTTTTTTTTTTTGCATGTGGTGGGGAAAAGCGATTCTCCAGATGTTAAGCTGTTAGTCGCGCTACCTGTTTGTGGCACATGATGGCAGCCATTCTCATTAGCACCATAGCTAATTCATCCACATCATTTAGTGATACCTGAGAAACCTCACCACTGTGTAAGCTAATTCTTTTGCCTCTTGTTAAATTTGATCCGATGTTGTTTGCATGAATTCGAGCCACATAATATAGATACTGTGCCGTATCTCAGTGAGATGGACCGCTGTCATGTATTCTCCATACAGGACAGTGAGATTTGAATAGTTATAAACAGGTATGTCTTTATTGTCCTTTACGCAACACCCTGCCGAGGCTGTTTTCCAAATGTACGAAATTTGCTGGCGGATGTTTGGAGCTGACGCATGATCCGGCCCCCTCATTACAGTTAATTCCTGCTTCTGCCTGTTCAGTAGTGTCAGGGGACAGTGTTACAAAGAGAATCCGAAATCATGCAGGGTGCAGCGAAATGTATGCATTTCTCGCACACACATACACACATGCACATGTGCGCCCGAAAAATGCATGCCGGAATCCAAAAAACAAAAGGCGTCTCTCGCCATCATGTTCAGGAATAAATAAAGACACAGATATACAATTTGATAGCTGAAGTGTGTCGGAACTGCATAATCTGAAACCATGTTTTAAAAGAGGCCTTTGAGCTCAAAGGTTTGTCTGTCAGTGTTTACTGAATCACAAACGTTACAAATCTCTTCCAAGGGCTTTTAAAAATGTTATCGCTTTTTGTGGCCCTGTCACGAGGCTGCATTTTTAAACTGAGTGCGGTTGCATTAAAATAAAATTAGTAGGAATAACATTTTCAGTCAGGTTGCCTTGAAACATAGTACTAATATCTGTAAGACAGACATCAAGAATCGACATGGCCCTGTGCATGCCAGCTAATAATTAAATATATTTTTAAATCACGGTCTTATGTAACTATCTTTATTACTGAGATATTAATTTCAAATACCTTGCAATTTATTTGTCTGAAATATGAACTACTGTAACAACAGTAGCTAAAAATTAACAGTAGCTAAAAATTTTACTTCTTGTTTAATTAATATAGAAGTTAAATTGTCTGCACATACTACCTGCAGCGAAAGCTACACTTATCTTTGTTGAATAAGGCTGTATTATTATAATTGCTCTTGATTTATCGTGGTTGACTCTATGGGCTTTTAGCTATTACTGGCATAATATTATAAACAATTTCAGTTCAATTTATTTTTATATAGCGCCTTTCACAACCAAGTTGCCCCAAAGCGCTTTACATGGGTGCGTTGTGATACATGACAACATCATTAAGAGAGAGTGATACAAAACAGGGAAAAGAAAAGAGAGAAATGAAAGAAGTTAATAAAAATTATTAAAATAATTTATTTTCCTCTTTCTACCACGATGTCTGATAGGATCAATTTTATATTTTCTGCAAATATTTGAAACACATGAAAATATATTCTTGGGAGAGCCGGCTTTGAAGTGTGTGCGTTTAAGCCCTCGCTGCTGTTCCCTCAGCGCTGTCAGTGGACAGTCTCCTTATTCCTACTCGCACTCTGAATGGCCATCGATTCCTCTGTGTGTTCCTTCTGTTTTTGATGTCATCGCCTGTCGATTTTCTCTCGCCTTTGTGTATCGAGTCGCCGTCTTTGACGTGTCAGAGAAATACATTTCTGCACAATCTCATTGTTTCATTTAATTATTTGTCAAATAACTTCTTACTTCATATATGGTCACTTTAAATGATCTGCTTTGATCTAATTTAATTCGATCCTGAATGGGGTTTACTAGGAAAAATTCTCCATGCCTGACGGTTTATGTTGGTATTGCTGTAGGTTTGATACCCTCCACTTGCCAGTCCAGTGTACTTTGCTTGCTTGCCGTGGACAGGTTGACCGCGCTGGCAGGGACGCCAGGCTATGTATTAGTGGAGGCATTAGCTTTTCCTGGGGGTCTTTTGTATTTTGACTCGCTGTGGACTTTGCCGGTGTCCTTGTCTGTAGGAAGGCTGTCAGGATGCCCAACTCCACGCTGTTCCGCCATAGCGGGGTTGATGGGGGTCTCTGGTTGAAGGGCCCCTCCGGACAGGCGACCTGGCCATGCTTTCAAAGCCCCCGGTGTGCTTCAGTCTCACTGGTGGCCGTTCTCTCGTTCCAGGGCCACCTCAACGAAGGGGGCAGGAATTGGGGACATTTCGGAGTGCGGGGAGGCGAGGCCCAGATGGGATGGTGGGGCTAAAGGAACTGCCTGTCCATGTAGGCGCTGCATGGTGTCTGCACAATTAATGTATTATTTCTCCAAAAAATCCACTTTTGCCATATTTCCAGAGGAGAAATGAATTAAAAAAAAAAATTAGTTTTGTGCTAGAATTATGAACATTTGCACAACTTCATAATACTGTTCTAGCTATGGACTTGATTTAATTGAGTGAGAAATTTAATTAACAGGCTGTTTTGTTTTGTATGACCTTTCTCTCACAGAGCTGTAAATAACATTACATATGGTCACTTTAAATGATCTGTTTTGCTCCGACTTAATAAGATCCTGAATGGGATTTAAGCCTTAGTCAAATAAAATATGTGCTATGTTAAATGTATGAAAAAGAATTTCTCTAGAAGTACATTTTTCTATTATATTTTTAGTTCATAAATTAAAATAATAATTTAAAAGCATTATAACAATACTGACTGAAATGAATTTCATAGGGAATTTTCATATCAAACGTGTTTAAATGGGAGAAATATTCATTTATACATTGCATTTTATTTTATTACTTATTCAGTAAGCTCAGAAAAATTCTCTGTGACTGTCAGTTTACGATGATATTGCTGTAGGTTTGACTGAGATTATACACAGGTCATATAATAAAAGTGTGTAATTTTATTTTGGGTTGTGCTGTAAAACTGAAATTCTGTCTAAAAATAGTATAAATTATTATTGCTTAAAAAATGGACTATATTTCATTGTGTTAAAAACTTGCTACAAGCCACAACGAAAAATGTTTTAACATACATTATAACATTTATACAATAAAATTATATTTTTGCAGTGATTAGTGTGAGAGACAAATTTTATTGTGAATTGTACATTCTCATTGTTTCATTTAATTATTTGTCAAAGGATGAATGCTAAAGTCATACAATAAATTTTATATATAGTGAGAATTAGCAGGTTCGCCTGACGCAAACGACTGTAATGTTACGCTTGTCTTTTTAAACTCCCAGTTTAGCCAATGAATCCCAGTCACATTTATAATAAATGTGGGTGAATACTGGAAATATTGGAAATGAGAACAGGACACTAGTGACAGTGGAATGTGGCTTTCTGTTCGTTTAACTGACTTAGTGTTTTGTAGGTGTGAATAACTGGCATTTTATTTATCGGCAAATATACGTCTGTTTTGCGATACTTTGACAGTAGCCCTGCTTTGGCTGAGTGGCTGGAAGATGGACGGAAGGATGAAGGAGACCTCAAAGAGCTGCAGTGCAGGCTGTGCAAACTTTGCGAGACTCACTGACTGACTCTTACATCATGGCGCCTTTCATCACGTGCGAATCATACGCAGACAGTGGCGACCTCACACCGCTCTGTCCGGCCCACCTGATGCGGGACTGTAAAGGCCAGGCCCCCTAGTGGCCCTGCATCTCTGAGCCCCCATGTGTGGCGTGCTGCGGCCCCGAGTTGCAGCGCATTGTTGTGCCGCCACTGCGGTGGTGGGGAGAGATTAAGACGGCCGTGACATCTCGGCCGTCCGCAGCACCAGCGCCTCCTGCTGATCTGTCAGGAGCCTGCAGGCTGGAGCCGCTTAGGAGATGCGCCTGTCCTCAGGCGGACGTGCGCCCTCCCACACGGCGCTGCGTGACCCGCAGGGTGGGGGGAAGAACCTCTGAAATACAGATGCATCTCTGCATAATTATTATATAGTGCCCTTCCCGACACAGTGAGCCCAAAGTGTGTCAAAGTCACTGTGGATAAAGTTACGCGATCGCTACGGTTCTGCACCCCTGCCTCAAGCCTGCAGTAACACAATAAAGTTTCTTTGTTAAAAAAAAAAATCACATGGGCTGGCTGAGAGGCGCACAGTGTCTCATCTAAAATAAATCACACGTTGATGCACAGCTTTAAAGCCAGCAGTAACGCCTAATGCTCACCGATAAATCATAACCTTTTCATATCATAAATGTTTATTTTGTGTGTTTCTTTGAAAACCCCTCGCTCACTGGAAAACAGAATATTGTTATGGTCCCCCTTTATAATTCCGGTTATTATCGTTTTCCCCGTCACGTGATTTTTCCACACATCTCCCACACATCTGACTGTCTGTCCACAACTTCGTAAAATTTTCATCGCCTTTTTATAAACCATTAAAGACGCGAGAGTATAGCGCGCTCCAGCTCGAAGCGGCGGGTCAGCCGGCGTTTCCGTCGAGTGGCGCGGAGAGGGAGAATAATTTCTCAAACAATTAAGCGGCCGTATTGGCGCGGCTCTTTGATACATTGTAAATTCAGATGTGGTCTTTTTGCCCGAGCAGTTAGAATGGGTTCCCTCTCTGCCTCCCCGCCTCACTCGCCCACTCCCTCGCCTGCTCGCCCGCCTGCTCCTTGTGGACGGAGCGTTTCCAAGATGTCTCTCTGTGCGAGGTCACTGGTGTATAACCAAACAGCCCCGAGCCGTCAGCGCCGATTCCGTCTTGGGCGACGTGAAAGAGCGAGCGTGTCTGTCCTGACCTTGCGAGCCGGTGGGGGGTGGTGGGGGGGGGCGCCGGCGCCCAGGGTATCACCACCCATTGTCGTACAATGGCATGAGAGCGGCTGCCTTTTCAATGTCATGCTAAACACTCTGTTCTTTTGTCCCGCCACAAAAACAGCCGCGCGGAATATAACGCCCCTGCGCTCGTCTCCGCGAGCTGCAGCCCTGACCAGGCCCCGCGCCGTGCCCGCATGCCCCCAATGCCGCCGAGATGAAGGCAATCCGTGCCCATTACGGGAACAGGACAGCACCGTTTTCTTTCCTTTATGGGCCGCCGATGGCTTTCTTCTCCTTCATCGAGTGAAATTTACAGTGTGCCAGCCTTGGGTCCTCCGCAAGGGATTTTGGACTGTTCCTGACCAAACTCCAGCAAACTTCGGCCAAGGTGCCAGTTCCACGACCCCGATTCGAGAGACACTGGACCGTCGGGGACAGCGAGTGCTACATTGCAGCCGTGCCGTGACCTAAAGGCCAAAAGTCATCAGGCGACATCCCCCGCCCCCATAATTCCCCAAAATAATGAAGGTGACGATGAGACAACGGGAATAAACTGAGCAGGAAGGGAAAGTTGTGCTGTGACGAGTCAGTCCCCCTGGCGTCTTTGTTACCCCAAGTGGCACTCGGTAACAAATATGGCAGGCGCTGAGTGACAAAGGGCCTATGTGTCTGAATCGTCTGGTCGCATTTTGAGCACAAAGCCCCCAGTCAAAGCTGCTCATTAATCTCCCCCCCCGCCCCACTGCTTACGTTTGTGTAAAATATTCCGCCCGACCATGAGCCCCACTGTCCTTCCTCACAGAAGCTTTAAATGCAGGCCTGATGTCTGACAAGCCCCACTGTCCTTCCTCACAGAAGCTTTAAATGCAGGCCTGATGTCTGACGAGCCCCACTGTCCTTCCTCACAGAAGCTTTAAATGCAGGCCTGATGTCTGACGAGCCCCAATGTCCTTCCTCACAGAAGCTTTAAATGCAGGCCTGATGTCTAACGAGCCCCCTGGCCTTTCTCACCCCGCGTTACACTCCTAATTTACCTGTCTCGCAATGGCCCCCCACCCTCCCGGCCGGGGGTGCCTCATAATCACCGAAAGGCATCCCACCCGGACCTGCACAGGGCAATTCCAGTGAAAAACCAATAACTGGTTTCTGCAAACATTTCCTATTCTGTCGGTAGCAAAACCAGTTAAAATGACTAATAAACATTATCATACTCATAACTATTCATAATAATAATACATATTTATTATACATGCAGTTCAGGCTATAAGGCTATTTAAAAGAGCTGCAAGAACAGTTATATTTGTATTTATTTGTTTAATGTAATATTTTATTTTGAATTAATTGAAATTAGAATTTGCTCATGTTTTAATACGTGAATTCCCACTTATCAGCAGGTAATTTATTTTAAGGTGGATGGCTGGAATATCAATTCATCTTAAAGGGCTAATAATTGAAATAGTAAACAGTAATACTCATAATATCCTAATATGATCTGCCCCCACGTTTCCTGCAATGGATCGTTTGTGCATAGAGTTACGGTCCTAATGGGTTGAATAAAACACACACACACACACACACAACTGTATAATATAAATGACGAATTCCCTCTGTTGGATAATGAATATGATACATTTTATAACGACAGTAACTGAATAAAAGGTAGTTAAATGTTTCACATGTTCATTATGAAAGTCTCAGATACCCTGCTTTTAATTTATAAGTCTGTGATCTAATTTTGTTCTCCACAACCACACCAGTTTTCTAGGCCCGATGCATTTAACATTCCTCTTTTGGTTTCGGATATCACCATTCCGTCTCTCTCTGTCCCGCACCGGCATCAAAGGCGGACTCCCGAACTCGGAAACGCCGCAGGAATGTGCTGGACTTCGCGAGCGGTCCCGGCGACAAAGGGGGATTGAGCCCGGTCACAGTCGAGCGGGCTGTGAAAATACGGCCCACATTGAGGCTTGTACACCTGCTTTGTGAAACGGGACCTTTGTCCTCCTCGCGTTTTTCGGGACCTGAGTGGGGGCGTCTGTCCACAAGCCCCCCCCATGCAAGGATGCGTAAAATAATACTACAGTGCGGACACTTTTGGGGGGGGGGGGGGTTATTTGGTACAGAGAGAAATTCAGTTGCTGTATAAAGGGGAGTTTTTGTAAAAACTGCAGGAACGAAGCTGAGCGCCGATAGCAGGTCGGCCTTGGTGGGGGTGCTTCACATCAGCGCATCACCTACGCGAGCCCGACCTCAGCCGGACCCCCCAACAGAGTCAGCGGCTTGCCATTCAAATATGCACAAAGAACTTTCCAGAAGAACAGGGAAAAAAAGCAGGGACACTGTAGAAGAATTTCATGTAGACTTCTAAGAGTATCAGTGGTCATTTTGTTCATAGTTCTGGAATCAACCTTTTACCCTAGGAATTGATGGTAACATGGATAAAGCAGGGAATTATGGGTAAAACAAAGGCCTAATTTCCTGTTTCCTCACAGAGTGCCTGAGCAGCCTCATCTGGCTGTGGAGACACAGCTTGTGACCAGTTCACATCACGATAGTCTGGAGTCACCTGCAGGTGTGTTGGGTTTTTAATAACCGATGGAAAATGCTGGACATTAATACATACGGGACATTCACCTACAAAATCATGAAGCATTAACAGGATATGAGGACATGGTCATATTTTTAACGCCAATAGTAACGAATTAAAAAATCATGGAAAAATCAAATTCATATATCAGAACACAAGCAGAGTCTGTTTTAAAATTTACCAAAACCAAGAATTTGTAAATATCTTCTTTATTAATAAGATAAAGAGGTGTAGATTTAAATGCTCAGCTGACAGTCATTTGTATGGGAGGCGTGGAGCTAGCGGTAACATTTAAATAACGTTTACCTTCATGGTCAGCCTGGCCTTAGGTTACATGTTATTAGACTCAATTAGGAACCAAAACAACATTTTTCGAAAGGGCACATCGCTCTTGCCTCAGCGAGACGATGAGCGCCAGAGGAATGAGGCACCTTAGCCATGACGAGTGGAGAAAACTAATTATTAATCGGCCGGGTAAGAGTGATAAACTGTGGTACTTAACACCTGTGAAATGATAACGTTAAATAGAGGAAATGACGCGCATTTGCGGGGCTAATAAGCAGTGACACTATTCGCTTCAGGTGTAGCCCTGAGCGCTACTGCAGGTTCTGCCTCTGGTGCTGTTTTTGAGCCTGCTAAGTACTCCAGATGAGTTTCCGTGGAAACGCACAGAGGTCCCGGCAGCTCTGCGACCCGCCGTCAGACTGGCAGTGCCCTCCGAGGTGGGTCTGTATCCAGCTCCGGTCTTGGCGCCGCCTTTAAAACGGGCCCAGCTGTGGCGAGTTTGTCTGTCCCTGTATCCGCACGTCCGCGTCCAGAACTGCTGTTCCGACACGAGAATCGTGGGTCGAGTCCCCGACCTGGTACACGCCGGCAGGAGCGGGTCAGATGAGGCCCCATAACGAGGCCATGGCGGGTCGGGTAGGTGACAGGAAGTCGTGCGGCGCCCACGCCATGTTTAATCGCGTCCCTGCTCCACACTGATCTTCCTTTCCGGAGCTCTGCGGAGAGCTAGGCAGCCTCCCAAACCACAGCTGCAGGAAGCGACGATGCGGAGCGGCTTTTATAACCAAACCGGGAACATTTGCCCAGCAAATATTTAAATAGGAGTTACGAGACTGTCAAAATTTTAGGGTTTTTAACACGCCTTGAATGCGAGAGGAGCTGTGAGATATATCTGCTCGAAACGCTGCCCGCATTCACCTCCTGTCGAGCTTTAAGCCCGATAGGATGGTTATTTATAATTGGCTGAGAATAACTCGAACCCTGTCCGAATTAATTCTTATTAATTGATACGACTTCTCAAGAAAAAATAAATGGGGGCGTCTATGGAAATAAAGGTCGCCTGCCGGATGAAAAGGGAGCTAATGAAAGTGGCGGGAACAGGGTGAAGGTCACTAATGTAGCTAACGGGTCAGTGAGCAGCCACGTCCGCGGGACGCACGCCGAGGCCGGCTGAAAGAAAAGACCAATTACGGACGAGGCCATAGGAGGCGGGGAGGCGGCCGGGGAGAGGGCAGCGTGGCAGCCAGACGCAGGGCAGCAGATTAACGAGATTAGCCTGTCGCTAGTCTCAGGCCGCGCGGCGGAGGGGAGCGGAGCAGAACAGGAAGACGGCCTGCTGATGCGGGTGGAGGCCCAGGTAGGGGAGACGGTCTCTGCTGCGAAGGAGGCGGCTTCACGCGGAAGCAGCATGCAGTGAAGCGATGGCTCTTTCAGGGAGACGGAGCTAAGGACCAGCTCTGCTTGTCCACAAATCCATTTACATATTCTGTGTTTTCCCAGGGAAATCGTATCGATAATTAGCTCGTTTAGAAGAGGTACCATGCAATAAATGTAATTTCACATTTTCCTAACGTGTCACGAAAGGATTGGTAACGGGCTGTCGGAATTTATTGGCTGGTGACGCCAGACTCGCGGTACTGGGGGGCAGAGCAGAGCGGGCGATTCCAGCGCAGCGGCCAGACGGGGCCTCCGTTGTCAGATTCAACCTGTGACCCCACAGCCAAACATCCATCTGTTACACATCTTAGATAAGGAGATTTAAACTGCCCAATAGAATCGATAAAGTTCACTTGGGACATTTTCAGCAGAAGTTCTCCTTTAGCTGGGTCGGGGGGGGGGGGGGGGGGGGGAAAAAATATTTCACAGGGGGGGGACCTTTTTGGGAGGGGGGGGGGGGGGTGAGGAAGGCCCGGGGTTTGGGGTGTTGTTGC
>JAAGVU020000043.1:15776290-15807828 GCA_011763525.2 Mormyrus iriodes | reverse complement strand
AGCAAATATACATTTACTACCCAGATAAATGGCTTTAAACATTTCTTTTCACTGCCTAAGACTTTTGCACAGTACTGCAGTTCATTCTGTAAAGATGAGAATTATAAGGAAAAAGCATGTATTTACTATATATAATACAATTTTTTACTGCAGCTTTTGGGTTAGAAATGGCCTTGATTATTAGTATTCCTTACATAGAAAGGGACATGTACATTTTTATTCAGTATCAGGGGCATCACTTTTTCAGACATTTACACCTCTCTCCTGAATGCAGAGTGCAGACTGGAAAGTGCAGCTTGACGAATGCAAAGCAACAATAGGAGCTCATTAAACATGGTGCCCCCTACAGGCAGGGCAGAACTGGCCAAACCAGGCATTTTCTGAGTGGGCTGATGGATATGTTGGGACCCTCCCCCCTCCACCCACCAGTTGGCAAAATATTTACCCCAGAATCCAGAGCCGATTTTTAATCTCAACCCCAGGGCACAGCTCCAACTATGTAAAGTAGCTCAAATACGTGGACAGGAGACTGGCCGCTTGCTTTTTGTTCAGCTGTAGCAGCATATGTTAAGAATTCCTATAGAAGTATGTGAAGTTCATTCATTAAAACAACCCACAACAAGGTCAGTTGGCACACATCGACGTGCAAACTGGATTCAAGGAAAATACTGATTTGTTGCTAGGACCCCACTAGCATTCTGGTATCACCAGGGTTCAGCTGCAAGTGATGAGAGGCTGAGAGGCTGGATCCAAGAAGAGAGAGAATCCTGAATATTTAGAACTCAGCAGTGTTGCCCTCTAGTGGACAGGTTGTCTCCCAAGCAATATGGCCTCTACTTTTCAGCCATCATCATTTATCCAATTCAGGGTCACAGTGAGCCTGAAGTCTATTCCAGGAATGTTGGGAAATAAGGCTGCCCTGGATGGGATGTCAGCCTATCACAGGACATGAGGCAGGGGACACCCTGGGCAGGACATCAGCCTATCGCAGGGCACGAGGCAGGGAACATCCTGGGCAGGACATCAGCCTATCACAGGACATGAGGCAGGAGAAACCCTGGGCAGGACATCAGCCTCTCACAGGGCACGAGGCAGGGGACACCCTGGGCAGGACATCAGCCTATCACAGGGCACGAGGCAGGGGACACCCTGGGCAGGACATCAGCCTATCACAGGACATGAGGCCGGGGACACCCTGGGCAGGACATCAGCCTATCACAGGGCACGAGGCAGGGGACACCCTGGGCAGGACATCAGCCTATCACAGGACATGAGGCAGGGGACACCCTCGGCAGGACTTCAGCCTATCACAGGGCACGAGGCAGGGGACACCCTGGGCAGGACATCAGCCAATTGCAGGACACGCACTCATGAACACAGTAAGGGAAATTCATAATCACCAATTCACACAATTCGCATGGCATCTCCTAGGTGAGCATTAGGGTTTAACTAACCGCCCGCTGCCCACAGTAATTGCTGAATGGACTGCTGTGAGGTTAACACCATGTGGGCCATAAGTGTAAATGCAGATGTAGGATCTTCCCCCTTTTGAGATTATAACAGGGGCTGTAAAATCTAGATCAGCTCAGGGGACTGAGCTTAATGTACAACACAGAGGGTTCTTTCCTGTCTCCCAGGTACTTCGCACGGCAGCATTTCTCATACATGTGTTCTTGCGTCCATTTTTCGAATAACTGCTTGTCTTGTCTGTGGGGAGGCACAGCTTGACAGGACGATATGAACGCCTGGCTGAAACTCCATTCCCCTGGAGGAGTCTCACTTGAGCTCACCGAAAAGATATTCTGAGTCAACAAAATGCACATTTAAATCATTCTAACATCCCTGCCTCTGGCACCCAAAAACAGTATACAGCAAAATAATTAAGCTATAAATTTTAAGGGGTGACGGAATACGAAGATTTTCAGCCAGCCAACAAAAAAAAAATGACTGTCATCCCAAGTGCGATCAGCCGTGCAAGACAATGCGGAGAGTACGGCCCGGCCACCAGCAAACGAAGTGTGAAGGATATATCATCTCACTTTGGTCCTCTCGTAACGTTTTATCGGACACTGGTTCGCGGCGCACCGCTGTCATTGGCACACAAATGCCACAAAAGTGGTCAATTTGACTCGGTGTTTACCATCGCAAGAAAAAAAGATCTTTTTCTTTATTTCTCGAGGTGTGACTTTGATTTTAACCACCAGCTGACAAGCACGATACGATTAAAATGTAAGAAATATGGTACCCCCATTCGCCTTGTTCCTGAGTTGGCAAAGGTCCATTCACCAAATTTTATTCCCACTGCCCGGTGTTACATTGTAATGAAAAAATCACGGACGGTTTAAAAGCATAGAGATTACAGTGAGACTAAATAGTAACGAATGCATAATAAATTATAAATGTTATAAAACGGGGCATATGGAAGAATACGCATCTGTTATTGGTAATCTGGAAAATGATAAAAATCTTACAATGTTATATAACAGAAGGATTGCATCTACAAGATAAATTTCGAACGTATAATTCAAGTCGGTATTTAAAAGGCAGGGGAGGTTTCAACGATAAACTGTAAAATCCTGCTTATAATACTGTATACAGATTGCATCTTGCAACTTTAGGAAATAAAAATAAGAGAACAAGCTAGTCGATGTTTAAAAGGCAGTAGTAGTTTTATCGACGTCTTTTTTATCGTTTTATCTGGAAAATAAAGCTGTTAATGTCATATAACGTAACCGAAGGATTGCATCTACAACTGTAATAAATATATTTCAAACTTAACATCCAAATCGATATTTAACAGGCAGAAATAGTTTTATCAATAATCTTGAAAATAAAACTTAGTGTTATAGAATTCAACAGAAGGACTGCAGGCAATCTAGTATATAAAAGGCAGCAAAGCTTGTGAGCTTCGACATAACCTGGATGAAACAGGTGCACAGATGTGTCTTACGCTGCTGTCTTTGAGCGTGAGAAAGCGGCACTACTAATGGGGAACATTAAATGCATATTTTTAGCGAGCCAGCTGGAGTTGGGCTCGGTTTTTATTTATTTTCCCCCTGTAGTGCTTTGGGTCAGACTGCGCCTTAACATTTGGACACGCTAATCTTAATACAGGCGGATGGGGAATTCCTGACGGATGACCGGCAGCTGGGCCAGGAACGCGACTTCCTGTTTAGGCGAAGGAGGGGCTCAGTCACGAACGGCGTCTGACAGCTCACTCCATACATTCCCGGGAAAGACAGAGACACTGAGCAGTTACTCACAGCCGTGCGCTGTACATTTTCCCCACTGTCTTCAAATTAAATGCTCTAAATTAAACTCCATCCTATGGAGGGTGTACCCCAGCCCTGTGCCCTGTGCATTCTGGGATAGGCTCCAGGTCCCCCCCCCGTGACCCTGAGTAAGTGGTTAGAAGATGGATAGATGAAATTAAACCTCGTAAAGCCTCTTTGTTAATATGACAGTTCAAAGGCTCATTTAGGAGAAGTTTAAATTAGTTTTTCCTTTGCGATATTTGTGGTTATGGACACACATTTGACACCTGAATGTTGCTGGTTCAAGTCTCCCGTGAGCGCTGACACTGCACCCTTGAGAACCTGCACTAATCCGGTTCACGGCCACTGAAGCTGTTAAGCATTGGACCACTTCATAAAGAAGTATGAACTAAGCAGCCAAATTACAAATGCTTTCCATAATTGTATTCAATATGTTTTCATTATGCTTATATATATGGCAGCCCATTGATCTCATGCCAGCAGAATGGAACAGATGGTGCTTGTTACCAATAATAATTTTCATTCTTATCTCACATCTTCTGGTTCCTGATTCATCATTTCCCCCAGACAGAATCGCACAAGTTTGCCTCTTTGTTGCTTTGACATGTAGATCGTATTTCTAATTTTTTCAGTGGTGGGATCAGTCTCAGGATCTGAACAGGTATATGTAAGATATATATTGTTGTTATATATTATATCTAATATATTATATATTAGCAGAATAATGATTTTATTTTTGATATTGTAATTGCCACATGCATGCCTTGTGTACGGAGAAGTCGAATTTCATTTTTTCTTTTACAAACAGAAAAATACACTAAATGTATCCATCGCTCTCGGATAATCCCGTGCAGGGCTGCAGTCAGCCTGGAATGCATCCAGCCCGGCACGGGGCAAAGACACGGGCGGTTCAGAAACAGCAGTCCAGCCGAACTGCATGTCCTTGGACTGTGGGAGGAGACCTGGTGGGTAGGGGTGCAGGGGCGGGGCAGGAGCAGTAAAATCCTCATCTCAGGAGGTATGAGGCCACATCTGTGTTCTGAGCTGCTACAATACTATAGATAACTTTCAGATGAAAGCTTCACTTTATCCAGCTACTCTCCAGGATAAACCTGAGGCGTCCCTAATTTCTTGCCCTTCAATAAAACCACCCACTTAGTCCAGGCTCTGAGATGAGAATATATGTATATAACTTTTAAATATTTGTCCGATAAAGTATCACCACTGCATCAGCAAAGACCCAGTTATCAATTCCATACTGCACTCCAATTTTCACTGTGTACCATTTTTTGTTTGGTCTGGGTCTGCCTGAGATTCAAGTCTGAAGTCAGTGCATTACTTTGATTTTACAATGCAGTGAGAAACTGGAAATGGTTCTCTGATAGCCTGAAAAAAATATAATTCAGTGACACTGCTGTTTTGTTTTTGTTTATATATGTCAGAAATACATGTAAGAGCCTTCTAGCTGATCACACTTCACTTGTGATCATCATCTGTTTGGTTAAGCCCATGAGGCAGGATGGTTATATACTGTACTTTTTAACGATATCCCACAAATAACTGAAGAAAACTCCACTTAAATCATTTTTCTGGTGTCATATGATGAGGGTCAAATGACCTTAGTCAACTGGGTCATATTTTCTTTTTAATCAAATGAAAAGGCTCATACAATCATAGCAAAACACAACTAAAAAGAACATGTTCTTTCCTCAGAAACCTGAGAATGAGTTTAGCTTCCAAACAAAATGTTACTTATATCTATCATTCATATCCTATTATGAGTCATAGACAACCTGCTTTCAGGTTCATGTACCGCCAAAGTAGTGGTCATGTTAAGAGAAAGAGCCAGGGTAAGGAAAAGATGAGCAGCCCAGTACTGGGCCTTGAGGAACCCCGAGTATTTTCCCTGATGGCTTTATGGCCTGTCTTGAAAGCACGAGGCCTTTGTCCCTTTTTTACGAGAACACACTGACCTTCACGGCCAAAAGGCGGCATTTAAATCAAAAAGGACGCAAGCTGAGCTACATCCTCCCACCAGCTGTGGCTGTATGTGATTCATCACTTTGATAAAGGCTGTTTCAATGCAAACCTCAGACTGACATGTTCCATAGGCAGTGAATGCCAGCCAGAGAACTACTGGGCTAGTCTCTAAAGATATTAATTCAACAGTTAAGACAGCCCTGTGATGAGGAGAATCATCTGGATCTTTATAACACCTTCTGAGTCTGGACATAGTTACATCTATCTCAGCTGAGTTGGGATAACATCAAAAATCTATTATTATAAATCTATAATTTAAGTTGGTTATATGGTATAGGATTAAGTGTATAATTAAATGATTTATGTCTAGTAGCTAATTCAATCAATTAACATGAAGATGGATTTTTTTCTTTTGTCAATTAATTAATATCTCTAGCAGAAGCATCCAAGAGTACGAAAGGCGCAGTCGTGTAGATGTCGATATGGGTCTGTGAAATTCTGTGAGTACAAGACTCTTACCATCAGAAATTTGCTTTTAAAGAAGCCCACCACTGCTGTTTTTTAGAGGTACAGGTTTGTTTGGTGGTTTCTATGTGGCTCTTAGACAGTTCAGTGGCTATATTGAAGAGATGTCTTGGACTATTCTCTTCAATTATTTCACAAGTACATTGACCTTGACATGGATACCGCTTTATCACTGAGTGTACCCCCGTCAAGCTGACTGAGAATTAGGCTGCATCTGGCCTTAGCCGTCTTAAACACCCACCCCAGGTGGCGGAAAGGGGGTGTTTTAAACAGATCCCGAAAGTGACATAGTTCCTTGCAAAGTTCAGCTTTTGCATGATTCTGAAGTCACAGAAAATCAAATCAGTGACTGCTTCGGTGCTCGAATGCAGGTCTAGTGTGATTTTAAAACTGAGGGGAAAAAAACGGCTCTTCGTGCCTGCAGATGGATTCATGGGATACGACAATTTGGAGGATGGAATAGAAGGGATTTCGTGTGGTCATCCTCATTGGTCTGACTGGTGGGCAGGCAGGACATTAAACAAAGACAGGTCTTGCCCCCTAACTTAACCGAGCAGGTTGTAAAACCCTCGGGATCCAGACCGCTGCTTCCGAACTCTGGCCCGAAGCACCCAGGACAAACGTACTTTAAAGCATTTATTACAGGTGAGTCGGGGCTTGTCCCCAACCTCTCCACTCCCGCAAACCATCCACACATTCCACCTCTTCACAAGAAAACTGCTGCTGCTTATTTCATATCTGGGAAAATTCCTGAAGGGGATTCATGTCAGATGTCTCTTATACGCTCCATGGCCGGTTATTAAGAGCCGCTGGTGCTGGCTCTCACCCCGTGTGACACGGTAACTAAACAGCAGCCGAAAGCTCTCAGTATAATTCTCCTTACAGCTTTTAGATCAGCTATTTAATACAGTCAAGACATTTTATTAGAGGTTTTTTTTATTACTTGGGGCTGACTGGTGGGATTACACGTTGGATCCCTTTCAGCGATCGACCACACAGTTCTCATAAATGGAGTTTATTTAGAGGAGCTGGTTTTAAGTAACAGCGGCCCATTTACGCAAACAGAATTTGTATTAACAGCGATATTTTTAGGGAGTTTATTTATGCCCATGTCTGCATGGTGGGTTGATGATGGCAACACGTGGCAGTTAATTATCCTCAGAAGGGTGACATGCAGGTAGAGGACGTGCAGGCCTGTTGGTGTGCTGCAAGTCTGCAATATTAAGAGTAAGACTAAGTTAGGTTCAAGATTGGCGCTCCACACTAAGATGGAGAGGGTATTTAAAATGTCAAGCCACCCCCCCCCACGAAAGGCTGTCAAGTGTCTACAAACCCACATTATTTAAAATGCATCACACAGCCACTTCTTTGAAAGGCGATGGAACCAGGGGATGCGGGAAATATCAGGAAATGACCTCTAAATCGACGCAGGTTCGCGCTGAGTGATCTCCGACTGTCTCAGGGGGACACCTCCATTTTCTAGGGCCAAAACCGCCCCGCGCATCCACGTGCCCCGTGCGGGTCACTCAGCTGTGAGTCCCGGCCGCTTTGGAGTGCCTCGTACTCTAAATATTTTATTACCCTGCGCTAAAAAGGTTGTTTTACTGGACGCCAGCGTGTTGAGAACGTCCCTCAGGTCCTGCCTACAGGCTTCCCGGGGAGACAAACCTCTTATACAATAGCATCTATAAATTATTCCTAACTGCATATTTTCACCGCTAGCTTCGCTGATAGCTAAACCTATACCTAGGAAGTATTATATATAGAAAAGGAGCGCTGTAATCTACACCCATACAGCATCGCGGTTTCTTTCACCAGATGGACGCAGTGTTGCGTTTTAACCGCGTCAGTATTAATTCCTTTAAAACACTCGGAGACAGACAGACAGACAGAGTGCTGCCCTTCCTGCGCGTCTTCTGCGCGTCACCGGATTCATATGCGGCTGGCGTGCGGCTCTTCAGCCTCACACACGCGCACATATGTTTGCCTCCCAATTTAACCGCATTAAGGGTCTCCTGATGGGTCATAAATAATTAATTTCCATGCAAATTTCCCGAGGTAGACACTGTTTATTTCATTCGTTTCTGCCCCCCAAAAGAATCCTAAAGGATTTCGCCCAATGCATTAGTATTTTACCGGTAATTTTACCACTTTAGGCAGCTATTACGGTAAGTTCCAGAATACTGTATTTTAGAAATCAGGAGTGTATATATTCATATTTATATTTACGGTATTCTGAAGCTCTATGGTAACTGAAAGCTAATATAGAGACATTATAACCTACTCTCAAGGCGGCACGGATTTATGATAATCATTATATTTTACATATATATTTAAGCATTCTTCTATCTGATTTAACAAACATTAATGTATTTCTTAGACACTAATAAAATTATGAACACTGATATTTTATTGATAATAAAATTAATAAACAAACTAAACACATAAATAACATGCAATATGTCGGCTATTTTATCCAGTGAGAGTACATGATACCTGTGATCCATGCATAATCTCGTCCTTCAGAGAGCCACGCACATTGTCGCTGCTCGTAGATCAGCACCATAATTTAGATTCCAGGAAGATTTTCTTATGATGTATTTTCTTTTTTTCTTAATTTCGGCAAGTATTCTCAAAAGTATTACTGATATTGATCAATTTACCATCATGCCCCCCCGTTTTAACCCTAACTACCTGCAGCGCGAAGGCCAGCGCATGGTGCAAAGACCCCAGATCTGAACCTCGTTCCGGGGTGACATTGTTTGGTCCTGAACTATTTCATGACTGCAGCCGCTCAAAGCGTTTAATACTTTTTTAAAGGAAATCCGTATGTAAGAAACTTCCTTTTCGCTCTATCAAAAAGCTTAATCTGACCGTAAAACTGCTCAAAGATCGGAGGATGCATGCTCGAAATTGCTTTTCCGGTTAATCCTTCATCTACAGCTCTTCATCCCCATGTAAACAAACAGGGCACTTCTGAGCAACCCAGAAAGGGAAAAAGTGGCTTTTTTGTTGCGACATTTGTGCAGGAACTCTTTCATCCTACGGGATGCTGGAAATGCGGCAGCCCCCAGTTTATTTGCACCGCGTATGGAGATTTGTAACAATGGCTTTTTGAAGGAGCCGGGACATTTGGAAGTGATATAGCCTTCAGAGGATATGAAAAATCTCAGCTGCGGCACCGCTGCGACTTCGGAGATCTCAACTGTGTACAAATGTATTATTATTATTATTATTATTATTATTATTATTATTATTCATAATGATGATAGATGAAAGAAGATAGATAGATTAAAGTAAAGTACTATTTTAATGTTCACCTTGTGCTTCGAAAGAGCATTAGTCCTTTTAACTCTTTGGTGGATAATTCATGCAAAAAAATAATACTAACGTCAGAAAATGTCTCCGACAGTAAAAGAACAATACTAAGGACATCATGAATGCAGGATTTTATTTGTAGGTTCTTTTGAGCCATTGTCTGTTCAAATGACAGGAGTAAGAACCTGATCATTGATGGAGTACAGAATAAAGCATTTTATTTTAAATGGTTAATCACTTTTGGTAACGAACCCAGAAGAAAAGGAAATCACAAAATAAATCTTAAAACTGTTTCATTTACTTTTTCCTAGACTGAGATCTGTGCATAACCAAAAGGAGACTATAGCTTATTTCTCCTGTCTCTCAATTTTTTCTACAGCAAAACACACACACACACACACACACACACACACACACACACACACACACACAATCTCACATCAGCCTCCCTTAAAATTTCAAAAGAGAACTCATCAAGCTCTAGAATAATTCTCAGAATGTCTCAGCTTCTGCTGCTCAGTTTGATCTATGGTGGAGAAATTAGAGCGCTCTCTTTATGAACTCAATCTATTCTCATCCCAGCCAAGTTCAAATACCTGCGTGAAGCTGGCGCCCATATGATCAGAAAAGAATAAAATGACTTTGTTAATTGGTGCTAGTTTGTGCAGCAAAAATAAATATTTGTGCTATAGGCCTATTGTTGTAGGAGTTAGGGGACAATTCTGATTGAGCTTCTTCAGGTACAGCTCCGACTTCTGCACATGCCACTGTGATGCAGTAGAAAAGTTTGTCCTTTTCTTGTTTGTCTGTTTTGCCTTTTTCCTCAAATTCAAGGCTATATTCAAGGCTACTGTGTCATGTATGGCCTTATGCAGACAGCAAGGTGGCACTGTGGTTAGCATGGTTGCCTCAGAACCCTGAAGGTCAGCGTTTGAGTCGCTATGGTTTTATGTTTGTGTACCTTTTGGCTGCATTTTTGCTCGTTAATGAGATTGCATCAAGTTTGGCAAGATATCTTGTTTGTCTCAAATATGACTCCTGTCCTGTCGCTCATGCCATGTCTTTATTTCTTCTGGTGAATTTCAGGAGCAACATTTTCAGACAAAACAGAAATTAAAATGACACTGAAATAAGAACCACAATTTTGTCTCCACGAGCTGTAGAAGAGCAAGCTTTAAGCAGTAACATTTTCCTCTGGGCAGCATAAATAATTTCGTATTGTATTATTGTGTTATTATTAATACAAAGTCACTGCTGGTTAATTAGTCGCATAGCAATAATAGAAGTAGTCAACTTGTGCATATGTAGAAATGAGGGGCATTTGTGTCCTTTAATCAAGGACATACATTTGGGTGTGGACAGTAGGGATATGTTCCTACCAATATTGTGAGGGCATTGTCTGTGTTTGGGGGCGCGTTGGGTTTGGGGCTGATTTGGGCCCTATCAATGTGGAAACCAAACCTACGCTTGCCTTTAACTGTATGAAAGTTGTGTGCACTGTTCACACAGATATGGAGGCTGAGAACGAGCAGCTCCAGAGAAATGGGGATGTCAATAGACTGGATGAGGAGCTGGGTTAACTCCTAGTCTGGGGAAAGATTTGGAAAAGTGCAAGGGGGCGATAATGTATTTGAGAGGAATCATCTAATGGGCGAGTTAAAACCTGTCAGGATCCTTGGTGGGGGGAGGGGTTGATAGGAAGATCGATGCACATCGTTGTCGGGGGAGTCGGCAATGTCGGCCTGCAGCTGCAGTGGACCGGGGTCCTACACCGAGGATGGTAGATCCAGACCCCTCGAACCCACTGCTTACCTTCCGCTTTTCTGGTGGTGCTAAACATGTGGCACCATTTTTCAGAAGTCACCCTTTGAAAGTCACCCCCAAATGTTTAGGTGGAAGACGGGCGTGTCCTTAATACTTCAGGTGGAGGACGGTGATCCGACTGTGGCCAGACGGAGACACACCTACAGAGGCCGGGACGGCCGCGTGGGGAGAGCTGCCTCTGTCGTGTGCTGATCAGTGACAACAAAACGAGGGCCACACGTACGAGGTTTTCCTCCAAATTAAAACGAAAGTTTGTGTGCCTTTTAAAATTAATTTAAAAATGTGCCTATCAAAAGTAATACTAAACAGCCTAGAAACAATCTGTGGCTTAAATTTATTTTATTTTTTTAATCACAAAACCATCTTGTGTATTTTTTTTTAAAGTCAGTTACATGTGCACTGTGCCGCATAAGAAAAACTAAACAGAAAAATCTAAAATGTTTAAAAGTGAGAACTTAAAGGCCACACAGATCTCCCTGTCAGCATGCTGAAATGAAACAGTGCCGCTCGTTATGCGGGTGGGGTCCTGCGATGTCTCAGCGGGCTGCTTGTGCGATCGGACAGAACAGCCCCCCCACAACACCCCCCCAGGCCAGACATGTGACGGCTGAGCACGACGTCCCTCGCCTCAGACCAAGGTGACACATACCCAGGAGGTCAATCGTGCTGCCCTGTGTTCGCTCAATAGGGGGCACTATAATCAAGACTCGCATTTCACTGAAAGATCACTTCGAGGGGTAGCATTCGGCACCCAACCGGTCGGTGATGTGGCACAACAGCTCCCAATGATCTGATTCTACCTCCATTGTCTGGCTTTGTAATTCCTGCCTTGCTCCCCTGCTGGCTGTAGTTGTATTATCAACCTTTACTAATTAGACCATGATTGCTCTGGAAGACGTGTGGGTATTTTCCAGGTTATTACATAGTTTTGTCTTTATTTTTTTGACAGGGTGGCTCTAAGATGTCCCCAGCACTAATGCTAAGGCGCGCCTTCCCCACCCTCCCGTCTCCGCGGGGCGATTTCGGCCCTTTGAAAACACTCCTTTTTTCGGTTAGCCTGCCTGTGAAAATGCGACGGTGGCTGCTTCGGAGCAGGACAGCGTTCTGCAAGCTGGGGTCTGGCACACCACAGAGGCTGGTTTGCGAAACAGGGAAAAACACAAGTGTGTGGTATAGATCTGATTCTAGTGTAAAAGCAGATAGCGTCTATGCAGATGGAACTAAAGACAGTGATTGCAGATTCTTAGTTAGGCTCATTAAATACAAGCCTGTTCCAATGCTGCTTGTTTCTTGCCAATGGGAAAGAGAGCGTTTAAATCGCTAATTTTAAACTTTCAGCACTGAGGTGCGCTGTTCTCAGGCTCGCCAGTTGCACCCCCCCCCGAGGCCACAGAGAGCAGACATTTAGGAAAGCTGGTCTGGGTGGAGTGAGATTAATGCGGGGATTAAGGGATGGGGGCGCCAGCGCCTCAGGGCGGAAATCCCCGCAACAAAAAAGCTACTATATAAATACATACAGCTTCAAAATACAAGGGTCCGTGCTGAATGCACTGCCTAGACTCGGAGAGGCCACGATCATCACGCAGTGTGAGCCACTTGCGTAAGGATCACGCTTTCCGGCACACCAGGTCCAGCTCAGGTCTGGGAGGGGCATCAGAATGGTACATTCTCATTGGATACCTGAGCATCTGAAAGGCAGCCACACACTGAAGGCTTAAGCGGTGTTAAGTTTGCAGTTTCCCCAGTTACACTTTAATTGATGTGAAAGACGAATACACGGGTATGTGGGGGCCTTCGGATAATCACACGGATTGGGGGGCTGTGGGAGGGTAAATCCAGAGTGGAGGCCCATGCATTTTCACATTACCTCAACTGCCCCCCCCCACCCCACCCCTGAGACAGACATGCCTTAAACACTCACTCACTGTTCTTTCTCACGTAGTAATAAAACAGACTTCCTTCAGATCTGGCTGTAGTTATGCTCCCGAACTCTTGACCCCCCCCCCCCCCCGTCACATGGACGTCAACATGGACACCAATGCCAAGAGTGCCCATTGCCCCTCTGCGCCCTGCATGGCTCTCTGCCAGACGACCCCGCGAGGTACAAGGGGCATGAGAATGCTGTCTCAGACTGTATAGATCAGCCTTCCGTGAAGATCTTCAGATTGGGAAGCAACGAACCACAGGAAATTACATCATAGTCCCACATGTCCAGACGTATCCCTGTTTACGGTGTAAAGGGCCGCTCAGGTGGGAGCCAAAGGCAAACACATGTCAGGGGTTTAAACACCGCGGTGCACCTTTTAGATGCTAATGAAGCATCTGTATCCATTAGGCTGCTGACGTGCTGCCTTTGCATCTTCGCGCAGCCACCGGCCCCGAAAACACAAAATGGCTGAAAGCTCTTCATTGCAGCAGACTCGCTCGGGGTGGATGTGCCACGCTCTCACACAAAGCTGCGGGAAGCGAGTCTCTTCTGCATTCACGCGGCCTGAATCCGGGCGCTTGCAGGCAATTCATCTGAGATGTTTATTTTGCGAGGACTGACCATAAATAGGAATCGTTTAGGGGCAATTAATGGAGGTATTTAAACTGGGGGGAGGTAGCTGGAGGTGGAGGGGGCTCGGAAAAGAACTGCGTGTGTTTGTTTAACGTGCCCCCCCCCCTGGTTTGGGAGGTAGGAGGTTCTCCTTGCCAGTGTTCTGTCGTTCATTTAAAAAACAATGGACACTGCACACAGCTGGAACGCCGTCTGTAACCTCTGCAACTAGGGCATGAATAATGGAAACAGCTCTTAACGAACATCCTCACGTTATGTTAATGGAGCCGATTTCCAGCCTAATTTGTCCAGCCCTTGTTACGCCCCCCCCTTGTGCGTGAATCGGCAGCGTATTGCCACTTACAGCAAGTTTTCACACCGAGAGATGAGCTGATGATGGCGGCCCCATGACGGACGGACCGCCCCCGCGTGCCAAAAGCTCCTCGCCTGTTTTTCCGTTAGCTGTTCAAAGTAATCTCTAACTGACGATGCTGCAAGAAGGGAGAATCGCTGCTCGTCGTTGGCAAGGCCGGCGTAGAACACTACGTCACGGTGTTACGTAATTACAAATAGGAGTCCTCCACGAGACCGCATTTCGAGGAGGATTTGCCGGGGAATGGCTGTTTGTAAAATTGCGGGGGAAAAAAAAACAAAAAAAATGCTTTCGGTGGTCCAACAGATTCTTCTGGCTGCCATAGCAACCAGGTAGTTGCAGATCTGTCTCCGGGAGTTGTCAGGGTTGTTTACAGTAAGCCCGGTGCTTTTATGAGTTCTGAGGCCACCGCACAACGGGGGAGATGTGTCCTAGGGCCACTTCCGAAGCAGGCTGCCGCCTCACGTGGGGAACGGCCCATCCATTCATGATGGAGAGCCGCGCCGACTGGCCGCTCCCCTTGTTAAAACAATTATGGCCACGTGAACCGCGTCTCAGAAAGTGTGCCGGTTAAAAAAAATAATAATAATACGTGGGATGTCCTGTTCTTTTAAGCAGGGGATTTAAGGTGAAGTGAGGTTAAATTAGCCGGGATATTTAATTACTGTAGCTTCCGTTATTATTACATGCAGTAATATGAACATTACATTAGCTAGATTAAAGGTGCAATCAAAGTAATTAACTTCTGCAGCCCTGGTACCTTGATGTACGTTTATATATATATATATATACACACACACACACACACACACACACACAGTACATAGTATATAGTATAAGAAGGCTTGTTATATTTAATACTGCTGGCAATTGGCTGGAAATGTCTTTGCGCGTGAGTGTGTTTCCTGGCGGCGGCTTACAGTGAGCCGTAGCAGGGGCTGCCTTGTACGCTGGGCTCTGCATGGCTGGCGCATACCGAGCACCTCAGCTGGGCCCGGGAAAGGAAATCAAAACCAAAAGGAGGAGAACCTTCACATCTGGCTGGAAGCCGGCCGCCCTACTCTCCTTCAGACTCAAGGAAGAATTATTCCTAGGAAATAAATATTCTCCCTGTAAGCCTGGCACGTCACGAACAAGATTCTGTGGATTTTATTGCGTATATGTATGTTATATGTGTAGAATCAAGTTTGAAAGGTAGTACGTAAAAATAAAATGTTCATTTATGTCAACAAGCAGACATTCTCTAAATATTCTTAGGTAGCAGGATGTAGCTATGTCTTTTTGGGGGGGGGGGCAGACTGTCTCTTTACATGAGATCATCACGGAAAACCGTGGTGCTATAGGCCTAATCTTGCTAGAGCGAAGATATAGACATAAATCTTGTGGTGGGACTGTAATTTGGGCCTGACTTTAATTTTTTCCCTGACACACTGTGTTTGGCCTGATGTATACCATCGGTTCCTGCTTAAAATCCAGCATAGCTCAATGAGCGCATTGTGTACAGTAATTGCTCATTTTTCTTGCCAGTGCTGGTAATTATCCCTGTTGTGTTTAAGTTTTTGAAGTTAATCATTTGTCATCTTGAATATGAGCACTTTTAGAGTTCCAGAAAGGTTTCTCAGACCTGACATGTACTGCTAGCCCTGTACCTTACTCTAGTTAAGGCTGTTAGCACAAGATGCAGCCTTAGCTCCAAACCCACAAACCCACATGTAAGTCTTAACACGCCGGACTGATCTCACCCCCGCCGTTCCGGTCCAGGTGGGGGCCCCGCTAATGGGAATACTAGACCGGTGAATTCCCCCCTGCGGCCGGCGCGCCACGTCTCGCGCCCAAGCCGTTGCGTGTTAGCGTGGTGGATTAGCGTGATTCAGGGTCTGCGGCAGATATCTGACAGACCGGCCAGGAGATGGAGAGCTTGATTTGCGCGCAGCGTGGGGTCACTCGCATAGCGCGGCCCACACAGGGGAGAAAGGATTTCATACACTCTGGGAAAGCAAATACCTCTCTAATGCTTCAACAAGATCCTGAATAAAATGCATATATCAAAACAATCACAACATTTGGCCGGTTTGAAAAGGGTTGCGTCTGATCCGTGATCAAACTGCAGGAAGATGCAGGAACGTGAGCGACGCAGCTTCTCGGCAAGTAAACAGAAGCTGGATAGTTTATGTTTAATCTGAAATGGATGGTAGTTTCCTCTGGGGGGCAGTAGAATAAGGGTTGGTGCTTTTGTGCCCCTGTGAGGATTACACGGAGCCTGGCCGGAGGCCGGACCTGTGCCCCATCCTCATATTGGGGCCTGGATTTGTCAAGGGGAATGCTAGAAACACCCGAGTTGTACGAATGCTGATGAATATTTTTTTATTGTAAATATCACCCACACCCTCTGATATAAAACGTAACGCATTAAAAATACGGCAGTATTTATTGGTAATGATTTCGACCTGCAAAGCAGTGAGACAGATGGTAGTTGAAAGAGAATTTAAATCGACTTCAGTTTTTCTGAGAATTGAAAGGAGATTGTGTTTCTGCTCCCTTTGAAATATAAGACAGACTCCTCACAAGTCGGCGGCTAATCGTATCAGCACCTTTTCTGTGCCGAAACGAAGCCGTTTGCGAACTGATAATAAGAAACATTTCGTCTCCGAGGCGCTTTATGTACGTCTTACTTGTGGAACCAATTTATTTTGCTGGTTTTTTTTTTTCTTCTTTTTTGCTGCCTCACACAGGGCAGCCTAATGTTTTGGGACAGGAAACATGGTGTGGATGTGGAAGCGAGAGGCAGGCAGGACAGTAATTGAACAGAATTAAAAGGACGGCTTATTTCCTTCAGTGTAAACAAATATGCATTGAGGTCTGAACGTGTCCGATTCACTGTAATAATTCAACCGAAAACCTTTAGCCCCAAGTTAAACATAATACTTCCCGCAGTTAATTAAATGCGCTTTGAACCTGAAGTAAAGTGAAATTACGCAAGAAATATGATGTCGAAACCGCCTTTAAGGAATCTCAGGCGTCTTGCAGTGCTGTTGGGGCTGAAATAGCGTAGCCCTCATCCTTTCAGCGTGCCTCTGTTTGGGAAGGTAATAAACGCCTTTGTTTGTGAAGTTCAGTGCGGAATTTACACGTGTCTGTAAACAGGCTCTTACGGACCGGCAGTTCGCCAAATACGCCATAAAACACGGGATAAGCAAGACACACGGATTACAAATCTGATGCGGTGATGTGGAGTATCCATGCTGAAGGTGTCAGGGCAAAGAGGCAAAGTGTCTTCATCTTTCTCTGAAGGAGTGGCTGACCTCCCAGCTAGATCTGACCCAGTATTGCGCTGCTGTGTAATTAATCTCAGCTCCGATTATGCAAAACCTCTTGTTTGGCCGTCTCAGAGTGCGAGTCTCTGGGTGATACCCAGTCCTGAATCAAGAGCATGGGTCGAGGTCGTGGATTTCGAATTCTGCTCTTTACTCCTACTCGAAGCAGCAGGGATCACGGCCGAGGGCTGACAGTGGGGCCCCATCTGAAAGTGGCTAACGATAGGCGATCGGCCGGCAGGCTTTCCGCTCGCATGCTCTGCCTATCGGCCGCTGAGATCTGCTGCACGCAGCTGGCGTGTCGGTGGCTCCAGCGCTTGCTGGCCGGAGATGGTTTCTTTTTCCCGCCCGTATCGATCGTCCTAGGAAGCGTGCAGGGCCCTTTTCAGAGCTGAGCTTGGAGGGCACGCTGGGGCAATGTCACTAATGGTTTTCACTGCTATGAGGAGGATTCAGGGCCCTATTTTGGGCCTCTGGAGAGTCAGGAACTAACAGTAGAATATTTGGCTTGCCTCTCGGTCATCTTAACGCAATTTCACACACGGGTCCCCTCGTTAATCTGCTCGTCGGAACAAGCCTCCACCATCGTATTTTCCCTGTGGGCTGGAAGGTTTGGCCACGGGTTTGTGGGCCAGTGGTAGGTGCCTGAGTTCAAACCCAAGCCCCACAGGCTGATATCTATGGTCTTTTGCTCTGCTGGTTTTGCTTGTGTTGTTTTTTTAAAAATTATTCACGTCATTACTTGTGTTGTTGATTAATTAGCCTAGCGCACACTGCTATCTAAAGCCAGTTTATTAGCTTATCCTTCAGCCACTGGCACAGTTGGGAATAAAGTCAGGGAAAGTACCTTTCTTAAAGGTTAACATGCTAGCAAGGGCAAAGCACCGAAAAAAGAAGTCAGTTGGGCCCCTGCCACTGCTCAGACCATCAACCCTCAGGTCATAAGTCCCGGAGCTCTCTGTCGACCGCTGCCGTCAGGTACACAGTGAGTGACCCACTCCGTCAAGCTAATCCTAACCCATAATGCCATTCTCAGAACCTAAAGGGGGCTAATATGGATTAGCTTTAGTTTCGTCAACTGCTGCCCATCAACATAGGAATCTCCCTCAACTTAAACAGAACACGGCAGATCTTGGCAGCGGAGCCCTGTGGCGTCACCTTGGAATTAAATTCCCTAGACAATACAGAAGAAGCACAAACTGTGAAAAGAAAAGCTCTGCGATTCAGTCACCCTTCTAAAGGATGCTGCCGATTTTTGACCAGTAACTGTATGTGGAACATGCTGCAGTAAAGTAGTTTTTCCTACCATTTTTCCTCTGCCAGCATTTATGCTCTTGCTGGTCGCATGAAACGTTATCTGACCTACGTTCTCTACATGAGTGTCAATTTATTGAAGACAAATTAAATTCCTGCAAATTACCACGCTAATTTAGGGACACACACACACGCAAATATATTCCTGTTTTTTTTTTTTTAGAATCACTCTCCCCATAGTCAGCTGATTCATTAATTTGTAGACTCCAAGAAATAATAGCATGCATGTTACTTTTTAATTGATAAAACATTTTCATGCAACATTAACACCTTGACTACAACCCTCAATTAGGCAAGCTGAGTGGGGAGTGAATTAGTGAGCGGCTAGTCAATGATACAGTTCACAAGTCAGCCCCATAAAGAAAGCCAGCATTGTACCCATAATGTGCATTTTAAAAAGTTTCTCTTCGCTTGTATATGTTTTCAGATCCTGCCGAGGGCTAATCAGTGAAATGCAAAACAATTCATGTAAATGTGAATACACATAAGGCAAACAATTAGCAACACCACTCAAACACGGGTGAGTCTGGTGAACGACGTACTTTTAACGTTGTCTGGTCTCATTACTTTTAGTATTGAGTCAGTATAGTCTGACGTGATTGTTTAGATATCAGTAGTAGGGGACGGAGCCACTGACATTGCAAGTACGAGTGGTGTGGCGTTAGCTATTAATTGCAAGAGGTGAATAATGGTTGATGTCCGACAGCGGATGTGTCAGAGGTCTACCAGAAACAGACAGCTTTTCAGATGAAAGTACGCTGTTCAAAAACTATTAAATGAAGAATTCAAATATGAATAATAAAAAGAGACAGAGGCGCTCAGTTTTAATGTATTTATTTTGGAACTGAGTCCACTGTACTAAAGGAAAATCGCTTCTGCTGAATTGTTTTTATTCAAATCAAGATGACAGGAACATTTTCCACACACGCAGAGATGGAAGGGAAATTATTACCAGAGGTTCGGTGATTGAAGGTAAAACAAACAGCCCTTAGTCAAAAAGAAAAGGTGAGGGAGTAAATAATATCGTACTTTAAACACTGACTGTGTCAAAAATGCAAACCGGCCTTTTCTTAGCATCTATTTTGTAACGTCTGAGCGTAATGCCATATTGCGTTACCGGGAATGTATGCAGCATTTACAGTAGAATGCAGGGATGGCGCCCAAACCTAAGCCTGGAGTATGAATGTAAATTGTGGGGTGTCGAAGCTGTGGGAGTCATTCTACTTCACGGGATTCTGGATACACCGTAACCCGAAGCCGAACGTGATGCCCCTGCCGAGTTTAACCTGTCTGTTTTTACAGTGCAGCCCCGAGAGGGCTCAAAAACTTTAGGTTGGGAGTGGAAGTACTTGTGGCCCAAAAGCCGATGTCCAGGCTGAGTGGGGTGACCGTGACCTGGAAGGCTGCTGGGATAATGGAGGAGCGGATACCAGTGACAGGCCACGGGGCAGATTAGTGCAAAGACAGCTGGGATTTCAGGGGGCTGTCGGGCAGCAGGGCACATGGTGGATAAGAAACCAGCCTTGTAACTGAAACTCCCTGGTGAGGCCCGGTAAGGCTCTGCCTGAAAACGAGGCTGTTAAGCGGAGAGGAACAGTATGATTGAAAGGGCACAACCTTTAAGAAAGAAAGGAAGGCCGTCAAGGCAGGGAGTGAATTATCCACTAGGAGTTCTGTTTTTGTTTGTTTGACCGGTGTCCTCGGACGTATATTTGTTTTCCTGTTAGGCCCAAGGTGTCACATGATACTGAACATTGAGTTAATGCATGACCATTGTCCCCACTGGTTGCAATTTACCCAGAAAACTTTTGCCAAAGCGAGGCAACGATTTGGCTGAAAGGCCCGCACCCAGTGATACTGAGAGAGGCGATGTTCTCTGCTGATGCCCCGTGGACAGCTGCCCCCCTGCTTCTCCTCACAGACGGCTTTATTTCACCCCTCCACCTGAGATAATTTAACTGCTCCCGACACTAGAAAGCGCAGCTCTCAGGTCCCAGGTGACAAGTCACTGGCGGGTCCCCTCAAACGAGTCCAAGTGGCCCGATAAATGTTAGAGTGACTTCTGCTATCTGCCCTCATCTCTGGGGTAGAAACTCCGAGGGCCAGCGGTGGGTGGTGTTTTCATCTCGCCATGTGATGCATTATTCGTATTTGACACTCTTCTTCCATGCCTACGGGAAGTCGACGATTTGCGCAAACCCAAGATGAGGCAACCGAAAAGAGATAACCTAAAATCGAATGCAGCGAAGGGAGCAGACAGCCGGCGAAAGCTACCACGGCAGCCATAGCAACCGCCCAGCGCCATCACACCTCAGTGTCACCGTGGCTCTTGGTCATTTAATACCCATTTCCGGTTATTTCCACTTGACAACAAGAAACACATTTAGGTCGCGCGCTGACACCTCGTCTGCTTGTCCGCGGTACTTCAATTACTCCCCCCAAGATTACTTCTCCCCGACGGCAGATTTGGGGGGGAACATGACTGAACGTAGGCTCCTGAGATCCAAGAGAGCCGCCCTGACCTGAGGCGCCGATCCACAGTAGTGATGCTGAGCGGGGGGCAGCCAGCACGCTTGAGATACGTGGATATCAGTCAGAAGAGTATGTGATGTTGTGTAATGCATATATGAAGCAGGAGAGGCACAGTACCAGAGTCACAGAACGCCCCGGCACTAGGAATGCTACTTTGGTATGGAGAAATGCGGCAAAGCTGAATGTGAAAATGACATATATGGATCATATACACATTGTTTAAATGAAGAGGAATAAATGTTCACTCTGCAGCAGTACGGTCCATGTACAGCCACTTAGCTCTATGATATGTATAATTGTACCTTTTAAAAAGCCCTTTGCACATTTTTGTTGTTTCAGTACAAGCTCAGTGGGAAGGTCTACCAAATGCAGAGACGGTAACTACAATCCCAATGTCAGAAACAAGTCCCGGACAGAACCCAGCCAGCCGTGCGCCCGCAGTGTGGGTGGTGCAAATTCCACTCCATTCCATCCCACTCCCCAGGCCCAATAAGAGCCCCCCCCTTTCAGAGGGGCTTGCCAGCTGCCCCCCCCCCCGAGCCTCATCTCCTCTCTCCTCACACAAGCTAAATGCCAACACTCGCTAACGCTAAACGTAAATCTCCGTGGTGACCGAAAGAAAGTCTTTCCCCCAGAGCGGCACGGAGCACAGAAGCGTTTACGCCAAAGCCGGGTGTCTCCGGCCCTTGTGATCCCGCTCCCACCATCCGCAGGGGCACCGTTTTTCTTTTTTGTTGATGCTTTGCGTCCTGCGCACAGCGACGCACCTTGGGAGGCGATGATAGATGCGATGCCGTCCCTGTTCAGGGTAGCTTTTATTACACCCAGCTGCTTCCTTGTGGGTCTTCTGGTGTGAGGAAACAGAAAAGCATTTTTCAGGCCGCGGGTCTGTAATCCATCTACGGCAGGGCTGTCACACCGGCCTTTGTCGGCACAGGTGTGCTTAGACTCCCAGACTTTTTCCAGTAACTTCTTCATTACTGTTCCTGCACTATTGTGCTGTTAATTCTCAAAGACCTTATGAGATTGTGGCTGTTACACTACATTCAGTAAGTGTTTGATGGATTATTTTTGGTATACGCATTCTTTGGGCATGACACAGCATATGGGTTTTTAAGGTAAAATATTTTGGTTTATTATTACCGATTGTTTTTCTTTTTTTTCTCTTAGCTTCCATCTGCATAGTCATGCCCACGAACATGTGGCAGTGTTTGGCTGGAGATCGAATTCTATTTTTAAATTATCTCCACTTTGAAAATGTAATGTGTTCCTTCAGTAAACACAGTAATGCAAAAATAAATAAATCCTTAATGCTAGAACTACAATTTAGGAAAAAAATAAATCACAAATAAAGTTATACAGCATACATATAAAATGTGTATATATAATATACTTGCAGTATTATTGCACATTTGATTAGCGAGTTCATAATGATCAGTGTTACTTTGCCCCCCCTGCATGTATCTTCTGCCCCCCAGGATACCTTTACCAGTGGCTCTGGACGCATTGTAGACACGGTCCTGCGCGGTAAAAGGACAGGCACATTTCTCCCTTTACGTTCAGAGCCCCAGCTGGACCCAGACACCCCCACCGGCACCTTGCGGAGAGCGACAAATTCATAGACTAAACGTCAAGATAATAAATGCTGCCTCCAAGAAATAGGGGGGGGGACTGGTGTAAACATAAAACCTTATTTATGAGCTCAGTGTTAATTATGAACGATATAATGCTGAATTAATACATTCAGGCTTCCAGTACACCCTGTTTTGTAACTTTGGATAAGAGTTGCCCTTACAGAGAGGCCAGCTTCAAGAATGGGCTTTCAACCGCTGGCTTTAATCCATCGTTTTTCATAATGGTTTGGGGAACCGAACGGGCCTGAAAACGTGCCATTGTGCAGACGTCAATATGGATTTTCTGTTTCCTGTCCACTCAGAAGGACACAAAGAAAGACGCAGTTCGAGCTCCTGCGCCAGGAAGCCTCACAACGGAGGCTTACGTCGGGCCGCTATTCCGACCTCCTCGGAGGTCCGTTCTGCACCGCCCCTGCACCTCTAAAAGAACTTGTACAAAACCAGTTTTGTGCCAGAAGTGCCCTGTTTCCTGCTTTTGTACCCGTTGACGAACGGGCAGTCCTGGAGCAGCCGGCAGCTTTTCACGGATTTCCGTGTTACTGAAACCAAGAACTTTGATCTCTGAAACGGCCAAATGAAGCATCCTAAATAAATACAATAAATACGTCTGTTTTGTTTTTTTCGTGACGTGACGCCCAGTATGAAACATCTCTAGACTCCCTTAAACCATCCAAAAGAGAAATGGAAAACGAAACGGATTTTTTTGTCTCGTTCGTACGGATCCCCAAATAACAACTGTAGTCTAGGAAAGACCCAAGAATAGTCATTTTTAAATGTTTATGACATGTTTTGTTCTTCTTGGCATAGGCTGAATTATGTCTTCTTGGGTCTGAATCTGACACAAAAATCCAGATCTAAACCACCGATTTGTGATTTTTTTTTGTACACTTAGAGGAAACATCCATTTGAAAATGAGAAGATGATGATTTTGGGGTTGCAGTCAAGACTTACATGTAGTTATGTGAGCTTGCCGACGGGGAAAAAAAAGACCAGGGCAGAATACTCCAGTCCAGATGAAGGTTTCGTCTGTATGCTGTAGACGGAGAAGTTTGTTTTTCTGCTAAGGAGGTCAGTTGGCTTCGGTCTGGATTTCACATAACGCCCGGGTAAGGAGAATAAATCACGTGTCTCTGTCGTATCTAAGAAAAGCCAACCTGAGTGTGGCGGGGACACCTCCCATGGACGGGGGGGCAGGATAAACTCATAAGTAATTGCGATCCTGAGGGACAGCCCATAGTTGAAGAAAAAAAAAAACGCAATCCTGACACCCAAACAGAGGTTAATGTGGTGACCCCAGCCTTTGTGGGCTTTTTTTTGTTGAAAACAACAACCATCTGTTCTCTGGCCTCTTCTGTGTACGCCTAATGTCACCGGGCTTCGTAACATCGATCATCTGCTGCAGAACTAGTCAAATATCCTAATGACCAGACAGACCTAATTACCTAGCCGGACACCAGTTGTTGCTTTGTCTTTGCTTGAACCGGAGCTGACTGGCTGAAGGAAGATATACCGTCACTCAATAGCTCTAACGACGCTGCCCCCCCCCCACCGCCGGCCAGCCCTCATACAATAAATAACCAGTAGGTACAGAATTCGCTTTTGAGTTTGAGCAATTCCTGAGCCTGTCGCCGGCAATTCTGCCAATAGGGGATTCAAAGAAAACAGAACCTGTGGGTTCGTACTTTAAGTCCCTCCAAGACGATGCTTCCTATCAGAGCCCTTAGTGCATATTTATGTGGCGTCTATGACGGCTAATCTGGAATATGCATCTCCTGTGTGGCCTGGGCTTCCCGGGCAGCTTGTTAAAGACTTTAGAAAAGTAAAGCGGTCGGTTCCCATGAAAGAGAGAGAGAGCTGGAACATAAGCGTTTGTCTTCCTTACCACAGCAGACGGTGACGTGGTGGCTGGGACATTTTCACGGGCCAATAATGCAGGTGCCGTAGGAAGAGTGGGACAGGCATGCTTGACATCTGACAGGCCGTATGTCCGAAGCATTTAAGTGCTGTTTTTAAAAGCCTCATTTAGTTATTCTGTGCTTCATTTTTAATTATTATTGATATATTTAGTATATATTTCTTTATGCAAATTGTGCAGTCTTGCTTCAGCAACCTTCGCAGAAATATTTCCCAATATTCCCAGCAGTCTTTGTAAAGTAATATGGGTTTAATGGAATGGTTTTTTTCCTCAATTTGTTGAGTCGTATTTCTGCATAATTCTATATTTAAAAAAACAGGACCTAGCCGTGCTGTGTAGATATGATAAACAGTGGATATTTCTTTGAGATGATTCTTTCCTAAAACAAGCTAGTTTTATAGGGATGATGAGGTACAGGGTGTATGGGTGCGGACAGGTGCAGTAATACCTGTGGCTCGGAATCAAAAGCCTGGCCAGTGCCTCTGACTCCCTCCATTAAATGTGACTTACAGCATATGCATTTTAAGGAGCTCTGTGCTTATGTGAAGAGCATATTTCCCAAGATGCTGTACAATGCCGGCGTCAGTCACACACCAGTGCAGAAAAAGGGGACCATACGTCTCAATCATGGCATCAGATCGAGGGATGTTTACTGAAGTTCTGTGGCAAATTAGGTCCTTGAATATCTCAGCTCTCTTGACCGCCAGGTTTCCTGCTCTGCTTTAAAAGACATTTTTGGTTTCGCTTACCGCACCCCTGCAATTATACTGCAACAATCTGACATACATATTTTGTCCTTTGTGTCTGTCCCCTGACCACGTAATCTATCCCGATGGCTACTTGACGACCGTCTCCAAATGTGGCAGCAAAACTGACCTGCAACCAGCCGGGGCAGCGCCGCACCAAAGTCTAAGTGGACCTCCGCTGCTGTGAGGCGCAGCTCCAGGCTTTTCATTGGACGGCTGGCAGGGTTCTGCATTGTGTGATCCGAATTCCTGAGGGCTATTCTGCCGTTGGAAACACAACCCGCTCCCCGTTGCCTTTGAACAGGATTTGGGGGAAGGGGAGGTCTACTGTATCCGCTTTCTTACATGCAGGTCAGAGATGGCAGATAACTTGTGATAGTGATCTCAAACTGAGTGTCGAGGCTACTTGTCAGGTGTTTGACACGATGACCCTCTTCAGTTACCGATATCCTCTACCCTCGTGCCTCCGGGGTTAAAGAACCTGATGTGAGCCAACTGCCATTGGGAATGCAGAGCGTTATGCTGGCCTGCTTTTTGCAGGGTTCCCTCACATGTTGCTCATTTGGTTAGTATGCTTGTTTCCAGCACAGAACTGGTTAAATATAAACACCAGCACCCATAACGCCCCCCCTTGCGCCAGGACCGTGCCTCCACTGTCGACGCCTAGGCCCTGAAGCTCAGACGAAACCTCGCAGGCTGAGAAAGAGATGTGCTGGCAGCGTTTTGGAGGGAATGCAGCCGAGGCGTAATCTCTGTCACTGTGGCTTCCCCCCTCGTCGTCAGGCCTGCGGCATGTGGCATGTTGCGATCTCAAGCCTCCTTCCGGAACACACCTCTCCTGTGTGGTCCACTGTTTCCATAAGACATCTTCTGGAATGCTCAGAAAGCCTTTCCAGAAAAATACACCTCTCTTCGTTTCCCTTCCTTAAATGCACACATGCAAACATGCATCATAAATCTAAATATATACAGTAAAGATAAGTGGCTGCAAATTTAAACTGCAAGCTGCAGTGTGCAGCCCTCTGCGTGCATGTGTACAGCGTCAGAGTCATGGTTAATCGAGGATGGAGTGCGCGTGAGTCCCCAGGGCTTGGGGGCACTGTGTGAAGCCGCACGTTACCTCAGCCGGGCGGCTCCAGAGTGAGCGCTGTACATCTGGAGCACTTCTACAGGACACACATGACTTTCCGCAGCTTAAACCTTCTCACCAGGGCAATAAAAAGGCAAGGATCTTACCACGCCAGCTTAGGACCAGTTTAATGGCCACATGAGGACTGGAAAATGACACGTAACCCAAAGACAGGGGGCACCACAGGCCGACCCAAGAGATAAACATGCCTTGAGAGCTGGACTTTTGGGGAGTGAACGTCCTGTTGGAAAGCGATAGGCCTAGCATTCGGTCACATCATTCAGAGATGCCATCCCTATGCACAGCGACTTCACCCATCCTCCGACTAGAGTTTCTGGGGTTCTCACGGGTCACCACCCCTGTCAAGTCACAGAGAGATCCAGACACATCGTGCTTACAGAATAAAGAAATAAACCAGTGAGCACTCAGAGAGGATAATGAAAAGGAGTCCCGGCGGAAATTAGCGCATTATCAGGACATGCCGTGAGAAAGGGGACAGCGAAACATCGGCGTGTGCGTGGGCTGCGGCAGCATCGCTCCTGGTGATAAAAAGTAGTGTGGTGGTGGGTGACAGTAAGAGAGCCTGGGGGCTCTGGGCATCATCGCAGGCCAGATAGCAGGCCTGCTCGACGCAAATATTTCAGTCAGTCCTGTATTCTGCTTAACAGCGAGCTTAAGCCTGGAACTCGGAGCGTGCCGTTTCAGCTCGATATTTTAAAATAAGATACATTTATCTCTAGGGGTCCATGTCAATCCTGAGGATTTGAATTATTCTAACAGTGTCTGTCTCGCATTTACAAGCCCTCTGCATGAGAGCTCACGGCTGAGAGACTGAGGACGGTGTCCCATTCCGCAAGACTAACCCCAAGTATACCCACATCCGACTTTCTGGGCCAGCTGGTGCACAGCACGTCCTTTAAGGAAGATCGTTTTATCCCGGGAATGTCGAGGTCAAAATTTTTGAAGCCATTGTCGCGAGTATGGCGCGTACGCAGGAAATGATGCTGTACCAGGCCAATGTGGAATGACTAGGTTGATTAAAATCCAGAAAGAATCCGCTTGACAGAAACAGGCAAGCATTTTCAACATGGTAATCTGCTTGCATTTAGCTAGCTGTACGCTGGCGAAACTTTAAAATGAAAACGAGGTTTATTGCTATCAGGTTTAGATTGATATTCACTGGTCGATGGGCTTTCAGCGTCCATCTGGTCCCCAAAACACGCGACAGAATGTCATTGCTGAAGCTCTGGGGTGGAACCATCGAAACGTTCATGGGATGAGAAATTGATTTATTTTCCGTGTAGAAACACAAGGCTGCTACGGTCTCGTTGAAATACAATAAACAATAACTACATAAGAACAGGTTTAACTTACACTCCAGTATCCCTTGATTTCAACGAGCCCCAGTATTAAATCATTTTTGCGACAGCTTGAAATGCTATAATGTCAATTTTCGAGTCTGAAGCGAAGGCTTGTGAAACAAAAATAAAGTAAACTAAGAGAAAGGCCTGCACACATTAATGCAAGTACAGGCTTCAGAAGTTTGAAAGATGGTTACTTTTTTTTTGGTCGGGGTTCTTTTCTTGCGAGGAGCAGTGCCCCCCGGGTAATGTGGATGTGGATTATTTTTTAATGGCTGGTCTTGCTTGTTCTCCAAAACGTGGCGGGATGCTGCCCCCCTCCCCCAGACTTGCCACAATGTAGCACAGCCACCCAACGCATAAGACTTTTCAAGGTGAAGTCAGCCCGGTGAATTTGTACATTTTTACACAGAGGACATGACAGCGTGACAGCCCACGGCTCCAGTGAACACTCTCCCAATCGGTTCACGTTTCTCATTTGGTATCTTCGTACGGAGCCGCCATACGAAAGTCCGGCCTCAGAATCCACTTTATTTACAAACTAGCTATGCGGTCGCGCAACGGTATTAAAATAAAATTTGAGCGTATCGGAGAAACTCAGAAGTCTAAGCGTGCTGCGTTTCACGCATGTCAGAAAAACAAGATCTGTACACTCTGGTGGATTTTTGCGAATGCAAAGATCATTCCATACCTGTCCGGCACTGATTGTTGCTAAACCTTAGAATCTGACATATAGATACTTATAATAATGATGTATCATATTTTTTTATCCTCCTGTGGGAAATTAATCATGGCCATAGTCGACATTATTATTATCTACCAAAATCCGATTATGTGAAGATGTCATGATGTATATTTAGTTTGACCTTTAGTGAATACGAACAATAGTCCGGATTCCTTTCATGAATAAATCTATATGCTCTCTACACTTAAAAGGATCTGGCTGCACTTATATAAGATTCGTTTGGCCTCAATTAAGGAACAGGGATTGGAGTCTGCAGCGAGGCAGTCAGGCAGACATCTCCCCACAGTATCCTTGCAGGGGGACGCCGGCCACGTGGACAGAGATCTCGTCCTTTGAAACCCGGAATGCTCCAGATGATGTCAACTTTACCGACAGTAGTGATTTATCGCTAATTTTTTTTTATTTTATTTGCGTGCTCATAATCGTGAATTCCCCTTGATGTGTGTGCAGGGTTATGAGACACACATGCAAAAACCTGTTTACCCTGCCTCATAAAATTTTCCCTTCACATAGATGGCCAAAAGAGATAGAAAATCAACTCTCTTACTAGTTTTTACTTTAACTGCCTTTAGTCGTTTTTATATTTCATGAAATAAGTAATGTCTGTACCGTCTTTCATTTGTATTTCTGATGCTTTTAATCTAGAAAATATGTATTTGTGTCTTTAGGAGGTACTTTCAAAACCAAACCACAATAAATGCATTGTTTGGCTGAAAATTGCAAACAGATTTAGCAGTTTAGTTAAAAACATTCATGGCTAACCCGAGCAGGAAGAATAAAAGCCACACACTCGCATTTTTTCTGTGGCTCTATAGAGGTACCATTATTCCTGCGATCCCGATAAAAATTAGAAACAGACTGTTGCATACACGGGTACCACTGGCCATGTTTATTGCATCTCATTTGAATATCGATATTCTCCTGGGCGATACCCCCGTTCACAGGAAATGCTCGTCAGTCTGTCGGGGTGGTAGGTCGCAGTTCTGCAGCGGATTCTGCATGGTTGCGGAGGCTATTAAGCAATCCCGGACGTTTATATGCCACAAAAAATTGTAACCATTTTTTTTACCTCTCTGCTGAGGCCTGCAGTCTTGACAAAAGCTGCCGGTTTATTAACGGCGTGGAGCAGGAGTCACGGTGAGTTCGCAGAGCTGGTGTGGAGCGCATCCCTAAGAGGGCCAAGGCATCCAACTCGCTCCCCGCTCCCGCACGAACAGCCAAGACGAAGGTGGGGGAGGCGACCGTCCGGTGCCTGGAAGGTTCCGCACTCCAGATTAACAATACAGCTAGGATTCTTCACATAGTGTGGGGCAGATTTGCAATTCAAGAAAAAAGGTTTAGCTTTTCAAAAACCTTTATGACTTTCATGACCCTCCATATATATATCTTTTATGGTGCTCATCCAGTATAGGGTCGCGGTGAGCCTGGAGCCTATCCCAGAATGCACTGGGCATGAGGTAGGGGACATCCTGGATGGGATGCCAGTATATTATCACCTTGTGTTAAAAACACAGAACCTGACCATGGACACACTGTGTGTTACATTTTTAAATACTGGCAAAGTGTAGCTTTTTGGTGGCACACAGGACGAACAAAGCCAGAGATTATACTCTAAACCATAGACGGTCATGCAATGTTATAATAATATAATAATGACATATTCTTATACCAAAGAAATGCCTTAATGTACTGTCGCTTGAAATAGACTTTATCAGATGTTTGGATTTCAATTTAAAACGAGGCTTAAAGAAATATTTCATCTCTGGGAAGAAGCAGGGTGAGGCGCAGCAGGAGGAAGGCAGCGGGAGGACGTGGCGGCCGTGATCGACACTTTTAACCTTTTTTTAAAATCACTCATGGAAAGGGCCTTGACACCGTAAATGAAAATGACATATGACATGTGAGTTCCGGAAAGCTGGTTAGCGGTGACAGGCAAATTGAGGGATGGCATCTGTCATTTTTTTTTTTTAATTCGGAAGAATAACTGAATAACTGGGAGCGCGGCGCACAACATGTTATTAAATCGCACGACTCGCCCTCCGGCGCCTGTTTGAGATACAGAAACGGGCTTCTGTCACTCGTATGGCCGATGACTATGCAAATCGCAAATAAACACCACTGTGTTCCCCGGATTCTGCTACATATTTAAACATGATTTCATACACTTGCCCCGCAATTTAAAATTTAAATTAAATTTTTAATGGGCTACATGTTCTTATCATTATATTAAATATTCATAACATTTCAAACTTCAAGTCCTTGAAAATAATAGCAAGGCCCTTGAAAAAAAACAGCTCTAGAAAGCATTCTTCCTTTAAGCGGATCCTGCTTTATTCCGGGTACACAGAGTAAATCATCGTCTCCAGGCAATGGGTGTGCTAACTGGACATCCCCAGCAGACGGGCAACAGCAGATCGCTCGAGTCTGAAGCCTGCATCCGAGCATGGATGTCGAACGCGCTCGGATTTGTGGGACCGGCGGGCCTGGGCATCTCCCCGTGTGCCGGGAACGGCTGTGCTCCATACCGATCGGTTGAAGCGTTACTGGGATTCCATGGGCTACTTGCTGACGTATGGTCACTCTTCTTGCAGCTGCCATCTCACCGGCGTGACCTTTCAATCCTGACGGATACGCGGTCCGAGCAATGTTTTGTCCTCCTTTCAGCCAGCGCTCGCTCATTCCCCCAGCCTGGTCCATGTACGCAGATCAAATCGTTTGTGTTATGATGTATCTGTTGACTAAGCACAGCACTCTCCAAAGGCCGGAAATGGGAAGGCGATGAACCAAATATTGTTCTGATCGCGCTTTATGAAGCACCACATCCACATCATACGATTCCAAAATAAATGTGGAAAAGTCTGGTTTTTCTTACAGGTTCCCAATTATCCTTACTGCTTCCCGGTTTTCCCTACAGTTTTTTCTACAGTTTTCCAGTTTTCCTTACTGCTTCCCGGTTTTCCCTACAGTTTTTTCTACAGTTTTCCAGTTTTCCTTACTGCTTCCCGGTTTTCCCT
>JAAGVU020000043.1:15764274-15776190 GCA_011763525.2 Mormyrus iriodes | reverse complement strand
ACCGCTTCCCAGTTTTCCCTACTGCTTCCCAAATTTCCCTACTGCTTCCCAGTTTTCCATACCACTCCCCAGTTTTCTCTACTGCTTTTCAGTTTTCCTTACTGCGTCCTGGTTTTCCCTACTGCTTTCCAGTTTTCCTTACTGCTTCCCGGTTTTCCCTACCACTCCCCAGGTTTCTCTACTGCTTTTTAGTTTTCCTGACTGCTTCCCGGTTTTCCCTGCTGCTTCCCAGTTTTCCTGACTGCTTCCCGGTTTTCCCTGCTGCTTCCCAGTTTTCCTGAGTGCTTCCCAGTTTTTCCTACTGCTTCTCCAGATGTCTTGCACCCTCACTGCTCTCAGCTTCTTCTGTCCTCATCTCTTGTGTGCTTTTTGTGTTTGACAGCATTTAGCTATACTGTACATGCTCTATATTTTCCCATCGATTACCCTCCCGCCTATTACCTGGCCCCCCAAGCCGCAGAAAGGTTTTGATTGACGAGGAGCATAGCCCTCGGGGGGGGGGGGGTGGCAGTGTGACATGGTCACATCTGTACAGTGGGGGCTTTGCCATTATTTTTTGGCGCTGCACTATTTTCCAATATTCAAATAGCATCACATGGGGTGCGGGGTTCTTCAGGTGTGAGGGATTGGCCATGAGTGTTTTCTTATTAATTGTGTGTTATGGTTTACTGGAATGACCTCACCTAGGTTTCAGAATAAAGGTCCTGCACTAAAACTATTCTGCTCTTTCTATTCTCTTTTGGGATAGGTGAAGGTGTCCTCAGCCTGCGGGTCACCTCCTGCCATTCCCCATCTGAATATTAAATTGCATGTTTTTCTTTGGAGGCGTCGGTAAGCTATATTGAACGTTGGCTTTTCAGAAAATAGCAACATTGTATAGGGCCCTTCTAACAGAATAAAAGCATGAAATGAAGAGCAGACCTGGCCAAAGATAAGACGTAATGCACAGCAGACTCTCATACTGAATGAGATATTGTACGGCCCTGTGCCCCCTTCATTACACAGCTAACCAGCTTCATATGGGGCCGGGGTAGCGACTACGAACTGAGACAAGTTGGGGTCATTAACCCACAGCCAGCCCTAGGAGCTGAGTGCCAGCGAAGGGCGGCCGAAAGAATCTCTAATTTAGTAGTTACGCTAATTGCATATCCCAAATATGGAGAATATGTAGCTTCAGCAAAGCAAAGATGGAGCTGCACATCTCCAGCGTCCTAGAGCCAGCAGCACATGTCCTCCCTGACACACAGAAACTCTCAACGCTGCAGGAATTTCTATGGCTCAGCTCATAACCGTGACAGAAAACAACTTCCTGATTTTCTAATCATCCTGCAAAGCTCACTGCTACGTCTTGCATCCGGCAAGCACGGTTCATCTTCCATTTTTATAATATTCTCCATTATCCCTGCCTTTTCCTGCTGCTAAATTCAAATAGATGCTAAAATAAATAGATACGAGCCCTTACGCGACTCCCAGAATCCTGGGCGTGACTTTGCGTGCAGATTTTTCTTGGAACGCCCCCATCCGAAGGGAGGCGGAGAGCTGACGTGAACCATGGACAATTTTCTGGGGGCAGCGGAATAAACAATCCGTATGAATGGGAAGCAGCGGAGGGCATGAATAACCGATTTTAATTCACACGACATGGGGGGGGGGCCAGGGCACACAGGGTGGGGGTGTGACCCACGGCGTCGTGGTTTTGGCACACTTTAACTACGCTGGGCCTCAACTTCATGTTTCCTGAACCGACGTATTTTCACGTCCGGCGAGGATCTGTGGCAGAGTGCCGCGTACCCATAGCGATGCTTAATTAAATTTGCATACAACAGAGCGCTCATTCATTACTTAAATGATAACGAAAGGAACGAGGTCATGTGCGGGACGAGTGTTAATTGGTACAATTAGCGGTGTCTTGGTGAATATATTAAAGACAGCGGAAGTGTTGAGACTCACCCCTGCCCCCGTCTCTTGTTAATAGATGGAAGTAAGCGGGGGGTCGGACGTGTAAATATACGACAGCATAATTACTATAAATATGCATAATATTGTGTGACGCGTGGGCTTGCATCTCGGGGAGGGGAAAATCTCCCTCATCTGATCATCTGCTGTAGAGGAACAGAGGTAAGGATGGGTGCCAGCTCATTCTTACAGCCGCTGTGACCTTTCTGAGATGGGGGAGGGGGGGGGGGCTGTCATAATGCATAGTGAGAGATTCAGCGGGTTACATAGATGTCGGCTTCTGTTCAAGAGGCTGGAGGCCAACGTTCCCAAAGGGTGGCAGGAGACCCAGCTGTACAGGTCACCGTGGTGGTGTCCGTACAGAACAAAGCGAGACAGATTAGGACCCCGAATTCTATAATGGCTCCAGATTTGCAGTTTGTTACACGCTAAATCCGATCGGTTACAGTACCGGCGACAAACTACATTTGTCATTGTTTACATTTCAAAGTTTACATTCTAGATGGAATTTTCCCCTTATAATTTGGCGTATATGTACACACCATCGTTCTAGTCAGGTTGTTTATGCGGTGGTTTATGTGAGCCAAACAGCTCTGCTTTGCAGCTTGGGGGGGTCTGGGAATTTTCTCGCTGGGGGCCGCAGCCCCGGTGGATGCTGAGATTGGTCAGTGGGCTCATATGAAGTGGGCTTTTTTTTTCCTTCTTCCCCCCACCTTCCACACATAAATTGAGGCCTGAGCCGTCTGGCTGAGGCAGCGGACACCTTTGAGATTCATATCATCTGGCCATGCCACGTTCCCTGTCAGGAGGCCCCCGTGTCAGCAGGTGAGAGATGAACCTTTCACCTTTCACTGCTGCACATGGCAGGCGCTGATATGAAACTGTTTGAAAATAATCTCCTTTTACAGTTCCGTGATCTGGAAGGGATCTCCGAGGGAAAAGTTCTTGGCGTTTTCCCTGCACAACAACAAACACACGCGTCGTGCTGCCTTATAATGATGCCGAGCGACCAAGCGACAAAACATTTTTTGTATACATTAAAAGCTTACTATTTAAACATAAACTGGTAATAAGACACCCACTGAGGGTTCTTTTTTAAAATCTTTGCAGACCAATATAATTCACAATTACCTATCACTGAAGCAGCATAAACTGAATTTGCATAGTTGTGTTGCCCTTTACTTAATAGGCTTTTTGGGCTGTCCAGCAAAGCTTTATTTTATATTCTCATGGGAAAACAACACTGTGAGTTTGGTCATGCAAACAATGATTATTTAATTGGCTCCAATCCGCCGCACGTGTGATGTACTCCAGCTGAATTCTTCCACATCCTGCCTGCCTGAGTCAAGCTGAGAAATGATCACAGTCGCAGGTAGACAGGGCCGTGAGGCGACGGTATTCCTGCAGGATTGGCGGGAAGCTTCGTGCCGGGAGCGGCTGAGCGTGTCATCGAAGGTGAAGCCGGCGTATTTGATGACACCTCAGTTGTGTTGTCTGGGGGTGACAGCAAGTGTTGTTACAGGTGCTGCACGGGCAAGGGGTGCAGAGCAGGAATCGGACATGCCGGGACGCGTTGGGTTTCAGAACACGGTCGCAGAACCAGACATGTCAGCGTTGCGGAAATCTGTGAGAGTGAGGCAGGAGCAGCCGGGCAGGGATGAGTTAAATTTCACCTGCATACCAGCAGCAAGAGATGACAGAATCAAGGGGTCTGATAAATAACAAAAATATGAGTGGACCTAGCACTAAACCCTGAGGGACCCCAGTACATGACATTTATGTTAAAGAGGGATTCTGGAGAATCTGGTGAATAAAGTCATGAGTACTGAATCACATGTACGTTATCTGAAGTATAGGCCTAATTATAAAACAGCTGATTTGTATAAGTAAATGTACTGGCATATGGTACTGATCCACTTGCAAGGGAACAGCCAAGTACACAAATTGGAAATGCTCAACTGCAACATTCACACTATAATCATATTTAACAAAACTTAAAATTTCAACTTAATTTAGGCCTAAAAAATTCCAGCAGTCGCAGTCATACCAATCCGTGCTGGGGACGACTTGTTTTTGCTACAGTGACTGTCAAACCTATATAATTTTGTTTTCGAAACCTTCAACATTTTGGCAATTAGCTCCATGTCACCAAGAGTCAAATTTACAGCCATTTCAACCCATGAGGCAACATCAGTGTGTTTCACTTTGTCTCAGGTGGGGAGCACCTGCGGTGAGGCTCGTCTAAGCTGTAGCATGGGCTTCCACCAGTACTGTCCTTACTTCTCTGACTTATAGCGCTTGTTCTTTGGGCAATAATAAACAGTAATAACAATAACGTAATTTTCCTTAAAACTGTACTTCAATTTAATTACATTTAACATTGATTTGTAAAGTTTCTGAATTTAGAAATTCAAAGCCCAATGAAACTGGATGGTTACTGTTTGATTTTCCAGCTTATAATTTTATTTCCAAGCAGCACATATGAAGGAAAAGAACCAGAAAGTAACTGGTGACCACAGCAGTAACAGATTTTGATACAATGGAAGAGAGAGACTGACTCCCCTCAATTACTTCGTGATAGACAGCTCGTGCACTGGAGATAACTTAGCATAAGTAAAACCCTTATGTTTTATTATTTTTCGCCAGTAATTATGAGATATATTTTAATTTACTTAAATTCAGAAGGGCGTAGCAGTATTGAATATTCTCATTTGAAGTCCCTTTAATGTTCACAATATTCTCAGTCGGTCTGTCATGTCATGGCATTTCGTGCGGTTAGACAGCTGGAATAACTTTACCGTGAGAGGCATCGTCTTTACGATTTTGGGCTGCATACCGCTTATAAGTCCCTGACTTGATCTGTATCCCAGTTTATGCCGATTACTTAGCCAACTTTATTATGAACCTGTCCTGAAATTCAAAATTCAGGTCCAACTATTATTGCTTTAAAAAAAAAACTTACAGAGGGAAAGAGAATGGAAAATGGAACTATAATGGAGAAATTCATCAAAAATGAAGTTATTATGGAAGTTTATTATGGTTTATTATGGAAGGATTTCCTGTATGATACTGTGATGTGCATCAGCGTATGTCGGGTGTGTCAAAATGTTTAATGTTTTTCGTTCCTTTTACCATCCTTTCCTTTAACACCATTCGTCGCACACTTACAGCCGTGATATTATACTTTTCGTCATACACCGTAAACGTCACTGAGAGAAAGATTTCCTCCGATATATCCATTTCTCACCTAAATCCCTGAAGTCGAAACTGAAGAGGAACCGTTGATGTGAATGACCGGGGACGCCATCGCTTGCGACCAGCACAAGTTCCTGCACATCGTGCTTGAGGACAGTCGCTGTGAGACAGTCTACATGTGATGGTGAATATGTAATGGTGTCGGACGCGGCAGACTGATTCATCTGTCCTTTAAAAACCGTATTTGAAATATTAATTAGTTAGTCGGGAGTTGGAATGGGTCAATAAAATTACTCCATAATGGTAGTATCATTAAATCCCCATCTGTTAATTATCATTACCTTCTCTTCCTTACAGAATGGGGAAAAAACAGGTTCATTTATCAGGTACGCAGGTATGCTTTATGCTTATGGCTTCAACTTTATGTTTAAATGTTCTCTTTTAATATGAACGCTTCAAGTGCCCGACAAACGTCTGAAATATGGGGCAGTCTGAAACAAAATATTAACTAAAATGCCTACATAATGTCTGCAGTTGTTTCCGGATAGTGCCACCGTTTTACCTTTGACATTAATCATCTTTGGGAATGTAAATTGTACGCATTCATTATGAATCAAGTTCTGCCCCGTAGAACAGACGGAAAGCAGTGAGCCGCATAAATACAGTATACTATTATGCAATTACAATTCATCTGCCAAAATCACCATTTCCTTTCGTGACCCGGAGAAGGCTGCCGTCTTTTGCATATAATAAAGCTGGTCGATCATTCTGTGCTCTTGGGGTTCCTAATAGACAGACAGGTCCTGGCTCCTCTCTCCTCCAGCATTTCTGCTTAACAGAATCACTTATCTTTTCCCACATAAATATGATTTGCAAATATGGCTGCGCGAGTCGGCCGTACCCCCGGAATCCCCAGAAAGCCGGTTCGCCGCGCTCTGAATTTCCGTCCTCAGTGGGAGGTCAACTTTCTACCTAATCTTGCCAAAGCTTATCGGAACCCCCATCGATGATGAAAATTACAAGCATAGCAAGGGGTCTCTTTCCCAGCTTTGACTGATATACCCATAATAGTATGTAGCTCGGGCAAATTATATTTATATGGAAAAATACATTTCTCATAGGTGCTATTTTGAAACAAAGCCAATCGATTACCCGGGACAGCCCGCAAAACAATAAAAGCGCGATTTTTAATCATGATCTGGCACCTTGAACTTCTGCAGTGTTCTTGTTTATTTTATTATTATTTTTAATACTAATGAGCTAATTCATTTTGCTTTTTTTTCTTTCTCCCCAGAAGTCGCTCATTCGGATACCCCCGCAAAGACAACTGACAAACATTTTTGTCTAGCGGCACAACATAAAAATAGCATTTACCACAACAAACATACATATTTCTGTCAAATGTGAAGCAGAAGTGGGAATCGCATTTTCGATTCTGCGCCCGCCTTTGTTCGTGTGAGCTCGGCTAAATCCTGGAAGTGCGACAGAAAACTTTGTGTTTTCTTTTCTGCTGTTTCGTTCATGACTCTTTTTTTCTTCTTTTTTTGGTAACGTTGTGTCACATCAGCCTTGCGGACAGAAAATGGAAAACGGCAGTCGCTTAGTTTTAACGGCCATTGCAAACTAAACTGATTTGAAAATATAATAAAAAAGAAATATATTCAAATATATTCCTGTCTAAAATGTTCATCTGGGGCACATTTTCAGCTTTTGTATTTTTGTCCTTTGTTCTGTATCATTGCCATGTGTGGGCTAAAATTAATATTAAGTACTTTTTTTTAAAAAAGGTATTCATCATTCCGTCCCATCTGGGGCGTAGCCCTGCCTCGCGCCCTGTGCTTGGAGGGAAAGCCTTCAGGCTGCCTACGACCCTGTGCTACATACGCTGCTGAAGGATGCAAAAGTAGATGGATGGTATTAATTAGCTGATCGTTTTAGTTTCACTTCATTAAAAAACTTACACTATCTTATCCTTCTGTTGAATAGTAGGTTGGTTCTACTGACATATTACAGGTACATATTACATAGAACAATGTGTTAGATGTATCTGGAAAATTATTCTTGTCCGTACGTACTAAACATGAACTCTATGTGTCTAACTGTACAATGGACACCTAAAAAGATCCCCTGCTTGTAAAGTACAGTAGTACCATCCATCCATCCGTCCGTCCATCCATCCATCATCCATCTGTCCGTCCATCCATCCATCCATCCATCCCTCCTCTAAATGCTTATATCCTGGTCGGGGTCATGGGAACAGAATCAAAATGAGAATCTTTATTATTTGCCGGGTACCAGGTGTACAAGGAATTGCTCTCTTGGGGCTGGCATCAACATAATAATATTCCAATTAAATGGTATGAGAGAAGATAAAAGATATGCAAAATAAAAGATAAAAGATTTACAAAAGATGCATAAAAACAGAAATTAAATATACACAAACAACTGTAAATAAAATAATGCGTGATGTAACAATGTAACAAGTTAAAGTGCATATGTGCGCTGATGCAATAGTGGAACTTGCCGGGGGTCTTACTCAGAAGGATTATGGCATGGGATAGACAGTAGCAGTGTGCATACAGTGTGTATAGCAAAGTGCATGTGCTGCAGTTAAAACAGAGGGATGTCAGAAGGGTCCTTGTTCAGACGTATGATGGCCTGAGGAAAGACACTGTGGAGGTGGCGGTTGGTCTGAGTCTTTAGGGTTCTCACTCTTGGCACAAATATGTAAAAACATCGCTCACTCTATCTTTGATGTTTAAATGAGTCTTTAAGGTACATACAAAATGCTTGTATGCCTCTACAAAACACAACATGGCTAAATCTTATAAAGCAAACACAAATACTACATGCTAGCTGTTTGGTCAAACAGTTGACCACAGCAGAGAGGCCGCATTCGTCAGAGGAATGTGAAGAACCTGCACTTGGACACCCTGTATATGTTCTTTTTTACTGTAGTTGAAGCTCTGACCAATTTAAAGGCATGTGATAGCTATATGTAAGCAGTATTAGTAGTATAGTGATGTAGTATGGCCATGTAGTATGGTAATGTAGTATGGTAATGTAGTATGGTAGTGCAGTTTGGTGATCCTAAAGGCCTCACACAGGGGACTTGCTTTATTGGCAATAAGCAGTTAAGGAGACCAGGCTCTGACTTTTGCCTTGAGCTGCCCCCAATCACTATTGCTGTCATATGTATGTTCAGAGAAGATGATGCTAATACATTGTGGTACCTAGTGCCTATACTAAGAAAGCATCTGCATCTATTCTCCTCCACATATTTATTCATTTTTCTCCATAGAGATTAGTTTGTCAAATGCTCATAATGCATCACATCAAATGCGCTTCGATGAGTGTCACTAGATGCGCGCTAAACTCGAGTTTATTCTTTCAAGTCACAAGTCACGGAAGATGGCTACTCACACTCACATCAGATCCTGTCTGAGCAGAACTGAGCGTAAGTTAGGAAGATTCATATTAAAAGTCCAACGCGATCGTCAATGAACGTGAATTGGAAGTGCAACACAGTAGATATACTTTAGTAATACCGTCTGTATTGATTTTGCTCATGCTAATTACACCAAAAATCCTCGAAATCACAAAGGAAGTATAAAAAAGTACTATTAAATCATCAATGAGCTAAATTTCTTTGGAAACACTATGTAAGACTATAATATTATCATAAGAGCACAACCTGTGTCCGTCAAGTTCTTTCCCCACAACGCCTATAATTTAAATTGTAAAGTTTTCTTAACGTAACTCAATAAAACCTTTCAACGGACAACTTCTTGTGCAGCATCATTACTGATTATCATATCAAATTGGCAGATTAATGTAGCGTGCCAATATGCCACGTAACCACTAAATAAAGCGGCTGGCCCCGAGACTGGGGAATCAGACAGAGAAACGCCGATAGTTTAATATGAGTTTAGGAAGCAAGATAAGCCCAGTGGTCTAGCAACGACTTTCCTTTGTGAAACTCAGTCTTCGAGGGCATGAACACATAATTCCTGGTGTCCCTCCTTGCCGCTTTTCACATGCTAAAATGATTATGGACAATTGCGGGATATCTCTTGAGAAACTGGGACAAAAGAGCCATTTACTTCTCTGCCTCCGGAGAGCGAAAAAAGGAGACAGTTTGATTCTTCGGCTGCAGTCGTCTAGGATTCTCAATGCCAAGACACACATGAATAATCAGTCAGGCTATCGCAATGAACTGCAGAGGTCGCTGTCAATATCATTCGCTGTACAAACCGGCCGGTCAAAAGATATATTTATATAATTTATGCTTTTTAATTTTGCCAGTTCATGTTTACTTTGTTTGTGCGGCAGTGAATTTTATGTCCAATTTGTAGATCTATAACTAACACAGCACATTCATTACTCTCATTCCTGTTATAGTGTGTGCACAGACGTTGTACTATACGTATGACAGTTTGATGTACATTACATGTATACTCTGGTTTGCAGTACGCAGTATACATGACGTCTTCAGTGCTGGCCCACATATAATGTCTGTGTGTGTGGAGAGAGAGGGTCAGACGTCTAGTAAACCAGAATATGCATGTAATGTACATCAAACTGTCATAACTGTACACACAACAGTACACACTTTTAAAAACTTTGTCTTCCTTTCTTTCCAGTATACAGTGTGAAGCAAATACATTTTGTTTCGGCCTCATCTTGAAATCATTTTTTTGTCCCTTTACCCCGCTGATGCTCCTCCTGATGTTGGATTCATCGTAAAAGCCTTGGGGGGTAAACTTTACTTTTAATCATAATTTAAAGCCGTCGGATGTAACGTAAATCAACTAAACGCTCAGTGCACTATTGCAAGCTTGCTGATTAATACGAGAATTTATAAGGGCTTTAGTGTTGTATTAAACGGCATTACTGAGCAGAATATTTGGACTGGCAATAAAATATTTAAATGAAACCTTCAACTTGCCAGCATAGCTTGGTTCGTGCGTCCCAATTTCTCGATATATCCTGTGGTGAAATTTTTATCTGATAATCTATGGAATGCTTGCCCAAGCGCGTTTTTATCGTTATATGCAAAGTAATGGTACTTTTTCCTGTTTACCCATATTAACAACATGTGTGCAGCAAAATAACGGTGTTCAGGACGGACAGGAAGGTTATAGTTGTGCGGGGGAGGTCAGTGTTGGCACGAATACGCAAGTGAATTTATAAGAGGACTTAAAGGGGAAGTATAAACATTATATGAATTATAATATAACTTTATATACTATATGAATATAACATGTCCATATTATGACATGTCTAAACTTACCGGCCAGTACTTACACTACTGATTATACATGTAACATATTCTACAAGAAAAATCACTTTACTTGTGGCTGTAACTAATGGAGTATTTATTTGTATGTTCTTATTTATTCCCTTTTCTGTTGTCCTGTGATTTGATACATGCATCCACATGTTAAATTATAAGACTTGTACATACTATACAGCATTATTTTTCACTATACATAATTGATAGCACATTGAGTACTGACAGGAAGTGGGCAACCGGCAAACAGTTTTTTGTTGGCCAACAAATCACTCCGCTGCAAAAACGACGATAAAATAACTGATTGATTAAATGATTAATAATTCAAGCAGTCAGTTTAACCATCGTTCCCCCTTATCATGATTCTCAAACCGGCCTGGCTTTGAATGATGTTTTCTTTCAGCTCGGAGCGGAGTGGTGTTCGCGGAGACGTCTCTAAATTGCAGGCATGCCTGTGAGGCTTAACCCTCCGCCTCGGCCCCTGTGTTGGCCTGCGTGCTCTCCGCTGCTGTTTGCCCCCGTAACCGAGCCGTGTGCCCGCTCGACCTTACACGAGAACACGCCAGAGACAGCTTATTTCATGATGGCCCCTGATCGGCGGTTTGCGAGCCGAAGACGAGTGCGAGCCTAGCCGTACGTGACAGCCGTGACAAGGGCAACCAAGAGGGCTCCGCGTTACAACGACCGAGCACCGTAGCCGCTCCTGCATCCGGTATTCAGTCTCCTTAAGCAAAATTAAATTATCTTTTTGCTTTATTAATCCTGGGAAGGTGGTTGGGGGGCTTGCATCCCGATTATCATGTTCAGGCAGCGTAGTGCCCAGTCACTGTGCAATTGCATTGTTCCTAGTAACATTTTTCCACACATAACTGGGACCCAGTGTTTTTCAGTAGAGGCTTTAACTGGTATCAGATGGGATGTATGCACGGACACAGACGTCCTGTGTAGGCAGATCTTGTGACGGGTCATTTTTCACTAGGCCGGTAATATTATGCCTAATCAGAAGGTCTGTTTCTACACGTTTTATGTTTCAGCTGTAAGTGTACTGGTTTGGGATGTTTTATGTTTACATTTAGCTTTTAAGTGTTAATGTTTCTAAATATTCCAATAATAGCTTTATTGTAAATAACACCAGCTGATGTGTGACCAATAACGTTTAGAACTACTGTATGTATAACACACACACACACACACACACATATGTATGTATGTGTGTGTATCATGTATAGCTTGTATATACGTTATGTAATATTTCAAATTATAATTTATATTTTTCCAAAATTTCTTCAAATTAAGACAACTTAAAAATTTATGAATATATCCTCTGAAATGTGCTGCTTGAATGGTGCACCAATGCCCGTAGAAATGTATTGTTTTAAATATGAAAATGCAGGGAGCCGTCTAGCCCCAGACTCTGGATTTTTGTTTTGGGGGGAGGGGTGTGGAGGGTAGGGTAGGGTAGGGTAGGGGAG
>JAAGVU020000043.1:15753527-15764174 GCA_011763525.2 Mormyrus iriodes | reverse complement strand
GTTCGTTGGTGTGTGGTTGGGGGGGGTGGGTGGGGGGGGTGGGGATGAGTGGGTGGGGGGGGGCGGTGGGGGGGGGGTGGGTTGTGCAGGGGCTGACTGTAAGTCAGACAGCGCAGGACTCGCACCCCCCTGACGTCCCGCCGCTCGCTGTGCCATGGCAGTTTGCATCAGTCTTACATCACGGCTGCAGCTTTCTCCATATTTGGGGAAGGAAATGCGCTGAGGAAAAAAAATACAATCTATAATTGGAGAGTATTGTAATTATGGCCATTACTGGGGCTGCAGCACATAGACCCAAAAAGGAGGGGGGGCAGTATGTGCACAGATTTTGATCGGGTTACGGGACTTTGAATATACCCTGAGCAATCCTGCATCACCCCTTTGCTGCCCTTCCTGAAGGCTCTATCCCCCCCTCCACAGTGCCAGCCATCGGCTTTCCCCAGCACCGGCCGCACCAGCTCGGGACCATCGAGTAGACTGCAAAGCCTATGCCTCCCCCCCCCAGGTGAGGCATGAGCCCCAGCACCTCCCTCTCTCGGTACTTCTGTGCAGAAGGAGCATTACTGCGGTGTAGCTCATGCGCGTCGAGGTCTGCATGGCGTAGCTTACTTTGAACTAAACCCTCATCCACCCTGTGCTACTAAGAATCTAAGGTAAGAAATGGTGCCACCAGAGAGCAATTATAAGAATTTATTAAATTAGGGCCTGGTCAAGCCTAAAGACCCATGCAGGCAAGCTGAAAGTGTTACCTGCTTGAAGCAAAGCTGCAAAGTACATCCCTGAAATATAGGTAACCTATCTATTTTACTTTAGTGTTATTTAAGCAGATTATTCATATTTTGATTATCTCTGAATGTTTAAATAGCAATGAGATGTTATTTGCAGTGTACTACCATTAATCTACTATATGCAAATAAATTTGACACACAATCCACAAATCAATAATCACAAGTATAATCCAATTAATGCAACAGGAATATGGTTTATATTCAATATGTGAATGAATGATTTAATATAAATTAATGTAATACGTCTAAATTAATTCCATTATGACATCAAATATATATATAGACGTTTTCAATGGGGTCTTACCACCGGCGCGGCTGACCATTTGGAAAGCGAAGACCTATTTTTAAATGACTCACGCGGGGTTAAAAAAAATCAGCGCGGTGTTCATGCTGTTGTCCCCAGCGAAGACGGCGGGTCTGATGTTTTCAAACAGCCAGAGCTGTCACATCCTGCTAACACGCCACCTCATTAGTCCCCGGAGGAGACACCCCCAGAATCGCTTCAATAAAATAAGATATACTTAACTCTGCATCGGACCCCATCCAATTAATCTCCGAGAAAGGTCTTTTGTTATATGAAACTGTCAATAGTATAAACTATAGCCGTTGGGGTGTGGCTACTTTATTTGTTGACTGATATAATTTTCTTTAATTATTTTTCCCCTGACCATGCTACCAGAAAACCTGTAGAGTTGCATTTCAGCGGTTTTGTTCAATGTGATGCTGTAGGCGGCCCTGTTATACAGAACACTAATTTTTAAAACTCATTATAGTTCAAAGAGAGATAAAGAACTCAGTCTCATAATAGAGGAATCGCGGATAGGAAGTGCATCCTATGCCCCCCCACCCCCGCCCACAAACAAAATGTCAATTACACGAAAATATAACCTATATACGCAGATAACACGTGACCAACTGCGCTACTAGAAATGCGGATATTTCGCAGCCTATTTTACATCTAATAATTTTATTAAATATTTTACAATATCTGCACACTATAATATAAAAGCCAGTCACTGAAAAGACGCATAAGAGGCTAAAATTGTGCCCATGCCATGGAAAATGCATCACTAGCGTCGCCCTCGTTTTTTCATATATGCAAATATATAAGTGACTGCGCCACCACCCCGGTGCGGCTTCTCTCTGCATTTCAAGCGCAGTCTCTCTCGCCGCAAGGTCAGGCTCATCATTTCACGGCTTTTGCGAGCCCTCGGTTTAATGAATGACCGCTGTTGCCTCGTATGGCGCGGTTAGGATGGCTCTAGTGGGAATACAGGCCAGACACGACACCGAGGCGATAGGCCGGCTAAGGTTATCCATTTGTAGAAGTCGGTCCTAGGACACATGGTTGAGAAAAAGAAGAAAAAGGAAAGAAAATTACCATTTGCATTTTAAATACCTATCCGCTTTCTTCCTGGTCGCCAGAAGCCTGACAGATATGAGGTTACAGATACGTGCTTATTAACCTTATTACAGTATGGTGTTAATACAAAACGATATTAAAATATTTATCATTCATGATCTTTTACCTTTCTGAACTCGCGTGAATCACAGAATGAAGAAAATAGGCCCAGATTTAAAAAGATATGTGGTACAATTATGTGTTCCGCCCGTTCAATTATAATTTATTTATTTTAAATGGAGTATGCCTATGTTGACGGTGTGAATTTCTGGTTTTCTGCATATAAACATAGCTGTTTCTGTTCAAACGCGCCTAATATATTTAGGTCGCCTAGTATTGGTAGTAATTTAATGATTCACTGAGTTGACTGGGACAGGTGGTTTTCAAATAACGACTCCGTTTACGATGGACGATTGAAATGTATTCAAGTGAAAAGGGGGCGAGGAGAGTGGATCCGGGCTGTATTTGCTGTGGGTGGTATGCTTAAACTCCGGGGCACGCTTCCAGATTTAGCTACAGCTTATTACTTTTGAAGGATAGCTTTAGGTCGCACGCAACACGGCAGCTCTCTGGTTTCCCGGAGGTTATGACTTTAAGAGCTTTATGACCCTAAATAAAACCATTTAAGCGGACACCGCCACGTGTCTTTGTTATCGTACCCTTGTTAAGAAAAATACTTGTGTTCGTGTGTTTCAGCATACATACTCACCTTAGGTTAAATACGATGAATAGGTCCGACAACTTTTTTAAAGGGGAATTAATAAACGACACTGTTATGGGAGAATGGTTTATTTACGCCAGTTATTCACTGATGTCACTATAACTGAGCAGTATGAAAGGCGGTCATTAGCAGACTTTATTGCCTTAGTTAAAGTTTGAGAGTAATCAGGGCTGCAGGCTAATGGTCATTTGACCTTCAAGTCGGGTGAAAACGCCAGGAAAAGAGTAAGATGAAGTTTTCACTGCATTGTCCGTCACTGGGGAGTTCAAAGTTAGCGGAGAAGCTGACGGTCGGTTGGAGTCTGTGTAATCCTGTTAGCGGTGGGAGACATGTTTGGAAAGGAGGACTTAAACTCAGGGTCAACAACTGAAGTTTGTCAAAATATCTCACTTTTCTGGATACAACCATTAGGCCTACTAAAAAATAAAGGTGCTATACTTTGCTGTGGTAAATGCTGGCAAACTCATGCAAGTATTTACGACTGTAAATCAATGACCAACTAGCTCAAAGCGGTTACCTTTTTTGTAACAATCACGTTTAGATTTAACAACTGAATAATTCCTGCGCTTTGTCTAATAAATCTTTGTTTATGGGGAGGAAACTCAGTATATTTCCACGTCCCTTCCCCCATTCAATGGCATGTCAATATCAATATAAACAGCGCAGCGTTGTCCAACAAGATTTATAGGTCTCTTAAGGTAATCGTCACCTAATTAAGCAGCCAATTGATTGCATTAGGTAATTAACAGCTGGAGTTCATATAAGTCAGAGACATCGTAACCCTCCACGAAAAAGCCGTGCCCCACTAGTCTACAACACAAGTTTAAGGTGGTGGCAGATACGGAACATCGGGCAGCTCCTTATATTGTAATGCGAATTTACAGGGGGTGCGTGAAACGGACTAAATATGCAAACCCGTTCCAATCTTACTGAAGACTGAAGTCATAAGTGGATTGGAACTAATAAAATTTATAACAAACTGAATCAGTTTTAAATATCGTTTAGTGGTGGAAGGACCGTCCTGCAAAAGCGTCGCAGAGTAACTATCTGAGAATAAATGGCGATAAACATCTCATGTGACGAGGGTCCTCCAAGAATTATACACAGCAATGGAATGGATGGCACGCGGGCCTCGGCAACAAGGAATATTTAACGCGGGAGCAGTAAAAATATTGAAATTACTTAAGCGGGTTTACAAAATCCTAAATTGAAATAATCAAGTCAATAAAAGCCAACATTTGCGGTTTCTCCGTAGCCGTCTTAACTAGATCCAAAACCACAAACAATAAAAAACACAAGACTGCTTACTTATTCAAAGTTATACGGCATTTAATATTTACAAGGAGAAAAACTAAAATGTAGGGTCATTTTTGTTGCTGTTGAAGGAATTAGTCACAGCGAGACAAATTTGGCATTTCAGAGAGATTTAATTCAGCACGAAACGCATTGATGACCAAACATACATTTTAAATGTTAACTTTCTTTGAACTCGCTGGCATTTTTATGACATTATGACAGTATTAATATTGTGAAATGTCTGGTATCAGGGCTGCAGTTATGTTTCAAACATAATATTCATTCATTGTAATTTATTGAATGCTAGAGTCCATGCAAACAGATGCACAGTTGTATATGTCATGGTGTACTGTCATTTCTGTATTCTGAAATGTGTTAAGCAAATATTATAACGTATAGTCAAAGGGGAAAGCAGTTCCTCGTGTCTTTAAGGTAAAGACAAGCATGTGAATTGTTAGGGTTAACTCAAGAGAGTCGTGTGCGCAGTGGAAATGTTTGTCCATTGTCTTTTGCATGTATTACTTGTAAAGATGCACAAAAATTATTCTCCATACCGCATCAGTTCCAATGCTTATTACTTATATCACAGAAAGTGAAGTGACAGGTAATTTTTCCAGATAACGTAGATTTATAATAGTCACTCAGTTATGAAAGAAAATGAAGACTTTTATTATTAAGTAATCCTCGCTGATTTCATGGATTTCCGCAATTCTGGGCTCCACATGGAGCGTGAGCGAAAGCCGAGCAATGTGCCGGCGACTCCGCAGACTGTAATTCTGTGAGGCTTAGTCATGTGATCGGGCAGCCGTTTTGGTGCCGTATCTCTTTGGGTACATTGTGTTAAAGAGTGGGTCTGACTGGTTCCCAGGTCTTGTTACTGTCACCTGGAGAAGTTAAATCAAACTCACGTTAATCTTTCGAGGCCAATGTCACCGAATCCATATGCACACCATTTAAAATAAAGCTTTATCCTAACTGTGATATACTTCCTAAATCTATCTATCTATCTATCTATCTATCTATCTATCTATCTATCTATCTATCGTGTTTTAATGTTTTATTCATTCATTTATTCATTGAATGTTTTATCAATTCATTCGTACATTCATTAATTTAAGGTGAAATTTACGGATTTAAAAATGGATTAATTTTGCATTCCTTTTGAGGAATACGCCTGTGTCCCTGCGCTTGCTTTTACATTGCAGCATTTACTTCTGTTGGAAAACCCCGTTAGCCTCCGGTACATATATGTCTGGGACTGAAAATTGATCAGAATTTTTATCTAGTGATGACGGGCTCATCCACCCATGATTGTCCCTGCCCAGCGCCTCCACCACGTCCCACTCTTCCTCCTATCATTATTTATTGAGTCCAGCTGGAGAGAAAAGAGGTCTATACTTTTTCCCCCTTGTTTTCTCAGACTCTCTTGTGTTACTGGAAGAATAGGCCCTCAGTCATTGGTCGAACGGACAGGACTGCCTACTGTTAGGGGGCTCAACTTTCAAATCCCAAAAGCAGGGTGTGCAGCCGTTCAAAAATGATCTCCTAGATAATCTACTTTGCATTCATGCTCGGTCCCTTTCTTACGACTGCCGCATGCTGCTGCCGCAAGATTTTCACCGCGGCGCTACCGACGACGTTTTGTGTGATTTCTTGCTTTGGGGACGGGAGGAAATGGATCTTCCAGGTCCGCGCGTTAGCGGGAACTCTATGCCAGGTTTTGGTGACAGCCCATTCAAAGCCACCTCATGCAGAAGCAGCCAGCGCACAAGTAGCAGCACTGGCTCCGTTTGATGGGAGGCTGTTCCTCCGTTTCATGCCGATCTCCTAATTCTGTGGGCAAGACCTTTTCCAGACTGAGAGCGCTCGCACCTGCGCGGTCATAGCGGAGGCTTGAAGAGCATTCACTGAAGACGCACTGGATTGACAACAACACTGGAGACGTGCTTTCTTATTCAACACATTTTTTTCTTTCAGATTTTTTAGCTGGCCAAATCTATCCCGTTTCTCTCCCCCCCGTCTCTTTTTTGGCTTGATTCATTTTTTTTTTGGAAAAAAACATGCGGGAAGGCAGAGAGGAAACCATTTAAGAGCGCAAGAGGACTGTGCCGATCGCTGTAGGCTGAGTCGTGCCTGACCATGGAGAACTGCGCCCGGTCCGTGGTGCATGCAGACAGCGCTGTTTGATTAATAAAAAAGCGCGTCTCTTTTCCCGGTAGCGGAGCGCAAGTTGCGAGCTGCGAGCTCCCCCCTTTTGTGCCGCCCGCTGCGACCTGAACTGTAGAGGACTTCCCATTACAGACTTGCCTGCTCCACGCTTTACACTCATTGTCTGATTTTTTTTTTTTCGTGGTCGTCGAAACACTTCACGGGTCGGCTTTCTCAAAGGGGTGAGTGTCCTAGCAAAGAACATCCTTGCCCCCTCCCCCTCCGTCTTATACCTATTTGCATTTGTTTTAGCTGAATTATATTCCACTGCTTTTAAATCTCGTAGCAAGTTTGGCAGGGAGTCCCGGCAACTTGTTAGTGCTGTCTTGTTGAAATCCCTCGATTTAAGTTGGACTTTCCCTTTCACACGTAAACAAGCGCAGTGTAACTATTATAATCGCGTTGGAAAAAGGGGGATATATCAGCGTGTGTCGCGCAGCTTGGAAACGGTGTTTCAGATCTGCTGAACTTCAGGAAAAATCCGTCTGATAAAGGGAACCGCGTGCGGGCTTAAACGTAAAACACACCTTTAAAGGACGTAGCCTGTGCAATAAAAATGATTCATTTGGTGCTATAAATTATTGGGGGGAAAGAAGAAAGTTAGAAAAGACAGAGCGCAGATGTGGACTGATATGTGAGGCCCCTGTCTCTTGGAGTTTGAATGAATGGAAACGATTAGAATGATTGGTATGGCTTTGGAATGAGCCTCAAACGGCCGAGCTGGCTTTAGTGGGGTTTTAAACCGTGACACGGTGTGTTCCGCAGGAATAATTGTTAGCTTTGCTAATACTGGCGTGCTGCGAGAAGACAAATGTTTGTAAAACGCTGTGATTCAGATATCTATGTGTAAATATGTCATGTGTGGGATGTATATATATTTGAGTTGCTTTTTTTCTTTTCTGTTTCGGTAAGTGTGCGGCAGGCTTCCAGAAATATTGCCGCCGATAATGCCAAGGATAAAACAAATATCGTAACTTTTAATCTGACTAAATACTTGATTTCTGGACGTAATAATAATAATAATAATAATAGTAAAACGACTGTCCAAAAATAACCGTGAGCCTTTTTAATGGAATATTCCCTGACAGGAGAATTAGATCATAAACCTTGCATGTATTATTTACAAATCTGCATGTCGCCTGGGCTCCCCTGCGCTCAGCCCTGTCAGATCGACACAGGAGCAGGGGCAGCGCAAGCCGCTACCTCCGCGAGCTGAGTGGCACGGCGGCTGATGCAGAGAAACAGGGCGCAGACTCCGGATTGATCCGCCAAGTCGATTATGTGAAAGAGGTGAAAGCCGTGGTCCGCGTCCCGTCGTCCGCGGTTAACGCCAGGGCTCGCCCCCTGACGCCATGGCCTTTTTAAAAAATGAACCCCTGGACGGGAAAGCCCGTGACATTTGCGCCTGGCCATTTCTGTCTCTTGTTTCCCTCCTGTCTATGTGTGATGGACGGTGAACTAAGACGTTTCTCGTTTAGCTGTTGACCTTGGCTGCTCCATAATTGCATTGTGCGAGTATGCACGCGGCTGCATGTGGCATATTTTTCAATTCTTATGGGTGTGATCGCGTATAGATGTTGAGGCCTTTGAATTTTTTTCTTTTTCCAAAGTTAAGGACATAGTAATCGCAAAGTTTCACTAAATCAGTTGCCTCGTTTGCTGCAGTATTGACCGAATGTAATCGATTCCATCAGGAGTTCTGTTTCATGTTTCCTAGGCACGTATTTTTATAAATAAATGTATTTTGTAATATGTGGGCCAAAACCCGTTTTTTAAATTCGACCAGTCTAGCCATAGCTTCCCATGGCTTTGAATTATTGAATTTGTCATTAAATTATGCTGAATTCATAAAAACTTGGGTTTCTCTTTTCCTGTTATACAAGAAGGCAGAGGACTATGCCTTCATCAAAGAATGTGTCTCCTTTTAACTTCGCAACCCCCCCCCCCCAATAAAACCCGGCGACTTTGCCGAAAATAGAAGCAGTGGGTGATTTAAATCAGCCGATAGCTCCTCTGTCATTCAAGTGTGAGAGTCTGAGGTAGATATCAGATAATGTTTACCTCGATTGTGCTCTGCGTGCATTTCCACAGGAGTGTTCTTCCTGCGGGGGAGGGGTGGGGGCTGCACAGAGAAAATTATGGCACTAAGAGTGAGAGGCCAGCGGGCCTCAGAATTTGCCGCTGTGTCGAATTGAACAACGAAGCCAAATTTCAATAGACCGTATAAATATCAGAGCCGTAACGGAGTAGTATTGTCAGAATTATTATTATCGTTGTTATAATAAATAATTTGCTTGTTCTCTTTGTTTTTGCATTAACAGAAAAGTGTTGAGAGGCACTTTGGCATTTTTTGGCAGTAGGATTAACCAAATCTAAATTTTCCCACATATATCTATTATTTGCGAATGTACAAAGCGACATAATGAAACAGCACTCGGCGCGATAATGAACGTGTTTGCCCCTAATTACACAGTACTCCTTGATTTATCCCCATGCCATTAAACCGTTTTATTTTTGCTGCGCGGTAAACAGAAACATCCTGTACTGTGAAGGGGCCGAATCGAGCGGGGAAAGTGACAAGTGCTCTGTTGTGGGATTTCTCTGGTCACTCAATCGCGCGCTCCTTTTGTTCCGCCACCCTCAAAAAGAGGTGCCATTTCACAAAATTCCGCACAAATTATTTGAATTAATGCGAGTTTGAATTCACCCTGTTTGAAGGGGGCGATTAGCATATCAAAGTAAGAGCAGTTCTATTGAGAACTTAAATCGCAACCTCCATTTGTTTCGCGGCGGAAAAGACTGGGCATATGGAGAGAAAAAATGTGTTCTTTTGGGGGGGACCCACATTTCATGAGCATCTATAAACATGAGCCCACTAAATAACACTCTGGTTTTAAATGATTCTGCATTAGGATAAAAATGGAGTTTTTTGCTTTGTTGCTCTGAAGCGCGATCCGCTACTTTCTTCGTAATGTGTTACTTGAAGGCCTTGTGTATGTGCGCGCACTTCTAGCCCGTCCCAGTGAAGAGTGCAGAGTCCTCATTGTGGTAACTCGTAGTTCTACCTCACAAAAACCGTTTGCCACATGAAGGATTAACACAGTGTTTTAAATTGCAGTGGTATGTGTGTGTATGTCTGTGTGTGTTGGTGTCAAATTCTTCAGCGTCAGAAACTTTTCCACTACCAGACATACTGTATATGAATGTTGGTTGACTATGCTTTGCTATTAAGGACTATATCTGTCTTTTAATTTCCACCCACGGTTCGTTAGCTGCATCCCGGAAAGCGTGGATTTTTTTTCAGGCTGCCGATAAAAGTGGTTTTATTCTCCGGGAAAGATGCTTATCAGGGTCGATTTCGCTCATTTGCGGTATGCATCGTAAATATTTTTAGGAGACAGTAATGAAGTATGAAATACTGTGCCGCCGGGGGGAGGGGGGATTTAAAGTATTTTCCTCTGAACTATAAAAAAACGATATGAACAAAGCGAGTGTCTTTTTATTAGTCATCTAAATAGTTGTGGATAGTAGGTTCATAGTTTATTTCTCTTAAGTGCGGTGGCTCTTAGCTGCAGGGAAAATTGGCTAGACGGTGCATTCCAGCCGCTGCATTGTGTAGCGGGTTCAAAGGGAGACTAATTGCAATTGTCACACTTTTTTAGTTTGTTGTTGACAAGGCTGGCGCCGGCAAAGACGAGGTGAATTAGCCGCCGGTTTCTCGGTTGATGTGCGCCTTATTGTAAACATGCGCGTTGAGAAACTGAGCCTCGGTGAACGGTGCAAGTGCCGAGGAAGCGTTTCAGCACGTTTAGTCATGGCCGTGTTATTTTTTCGGATTCCTTAAAAGAGAGAGTGGGAGACGGCAAGGCCGCTGCAAACATGGGCTAGATACGGACGGCAGAGTTTAAATGAAATTCTGGCTCCAACGGGGTTTGTGTGCCGGTGATGCGTCTAGGCAGGTCCCCGCATCGTCTTGTTAGGCGACTATGCCAATAAGTGCCAGGAAACGATGGGACGTACGAACCTATTAACTTTACTGCGCCAAATTCGCACTATTTGCCTAATAGGCCTGAAATAGACGAATGAGAGTAGTCGCACTAATGGTGAAAATCTAGATGTCCGGCTTTATATATATACATATATATATATGTGTGTGTGTGTGTGCGTGTGTGTGTGTGTGTGTGTATATATATATATATATATATATATCTATATATATTAGCTGTGTGATT
>JAAGVU020000043.1:15720769-15753427 GCA_011763525.2 Mormyrus iriodes | reverse complement strand
GTGTGTATATATATATATATATATATATATCTATATATATTAGCTGTGTGATTATATGTGCCTTTTGAAAAGCATTCGTATATTTTAAGATTTTATGTGATTATGTTTTTTTTTCTTTGTTTTTTTTTCCAAGAGAATTTTTTGTCCTGGTGACCTTAATTGACCGGATGAAGTATGAATGACTGGGGTTGTTGAGGATAGTTTATGCTTTGGAAAAAGTACATATATTTGCAAGAACCATTACATCATTATTATTATTATTATTATTATTATTATTATTATTATTATTATTATATTACCTTGCCGTAAACCTCGGCGCCTTTCGCTGTGGGGTACGACATTATTAATAGAACCATAATGAGGTCGGGTGGAAATCCAGACAAACGGCACCACGGGGTAATTTGCAGATGCACGACACGGTTAAATAAAAGCGACGCAGCTCTGTGATGCGCAGCTGAGGGCTCCGGGTGACACGTCGGGGAGGGCTGGCATCTCACCTTGTGAAATGCGCGCTCCCGAAGCGCATTCGCGACAGAGACCTGTCATTATCTCACGGCACGATGGCTGCGGCTCGTCAGCGACGAGCTATTCACAACAACAGATCCAAGTCGCGGCTCATCCGTTAGTGGGTCTTCTATGTGATGAGCTGCAAATAATGAATATTATTGTTTAGAATGTCAAAATGGTATAAGATATAAACAGACGAAATCATATTTAGCCGGTAATTTTAATAATATATTTAAACTCAATGTTTTTAAAATGTTGCAGTATTTCGTAATTCACGTATTAATCATATATTAAGTGATAATAGTAATTAGTTCAAGGTGCTTTGACAAAATGTTTCTCCCAATACTTTTTTGTGGTATAGGCCTATTTAAAAAGAATTTTAGTCGTTCAGCCATTGTCTGAGAGGTCGATCTTTGATACATGTTTAAGAGCGCTGTGGTGATGATTTCTGGGTAGCCCTTTGCCTCACACCGACACCCGATCGCATCATGGCCCTATTAGCGTCATCGTTTACCCGCTTTGAGTCGCTGCCTCCGATTCTCTTTGTTTAAAGCCGGGAAACATCTTTTGTGACTTTCTTCGTCGCGTTTGGGTTTCATTCAAAGTTTCGGACATCTGGCGTGCCGTTAAGGTGCGTGCCTGCTGGGCTGAGAGTGTTTCAGTGTGGTTTTATTTTAATATGCCACTCAGAAAATTTAATGACATACAAGGGATGAAAAGAAGCCCTGCTTTCAGTCCTGTCCTTGCAGTTCCGATCGCCATGAGAGCGGGACACGACTTGTCCACCTATCCGGGGCTTGCGTTTGGGAAAAAATGCTTTATTTCAGCGTGCAGAAGTAAGCCTTTGAGGCAAGGCTCAAAATAAACACAAGTTATTGCATGCCAGCCATTGCAGCGAAGTGGGAGGGGACGGGAGAGGGAGAGGCCTGGCTCGACTTAGATCTAAAGGCAGTTGGAGGGAGAGCTGTTAGGCACACTATGCCGTTTTAACAAGCCGGGCCTTAAAATTAGCAGAAATGCGGAGGGGGACTAAACCCCAGATGGGGCATCACTGCCCTCAGGCTGGAAGGCTGCCGGGTGAGACCAGGTGAAACCTGTCAGCACCTGCTGAGGGTCATTTCAGACTCACGTGGAGTGAGAATGGTTCAATTAAAAGTGACCATCAGGTTCCTTCATGGTGTGTGTGTGTGTGTGTGTGTGTGTAACTATACAGGTATAAAATATATAACAACAAACTGAAATGGGTGCAGATAGTACAAAAAAGGCTTTAGCATCTTATGAAATATTCAAATTATTATGTATATCATTTAGGGAATAATATTGAAGGAAGACATATTAAACTTTATTTCTTTTTGTGCTTGTTAGCTGATTGATTGGCTTGTAAGGCTTGACCTAGTCTCGGACGATGTGAGCACCGCTCCGCGTTTCCCCATATTGCTCGGTCGCGATCCCGCAAACAGGTGATTCGGATTTCATCCCTGCCAGGAACAGGCCCAGCGGATAATGGCTGCTGACGTGCCCCTCCCTCTCATCGATGTGCAGGGTTTGAATGTCGTCCTTGTCAACTCGCCCTGGGTCGCACCCAGTCGCATGCCGAGAACCGCGTCGGAGGTGAGGCCGAGGGAGCGTAGGCTGGGTGGCGTGCGTCCTGACTGCGGCTTCAGGCCGAACCATGACGGCCATCTTCCCGCGAGAAACTGTGTCCTCTGATGTTTTCATTCGGATCTTTTTAAATGTTAAAAAGCGGAGGTGTTACCCCCCTTTACCAAAATTATGGACCCCCCTCCCCGACTAGCTTAAAATGGGTAAATGGTGGGAAGTGCTGCTGCTTTAAGATTTAGGGTAGGCAGTAGTTTGCAAAGGTCAAAAGGATTTATACTGAGTTAGAGGCAGAGACTCGTTCCCTTTATTGCTGGCAGGACTGACTGCTTTGTTCCCTACTTGTCTGGTGGGAAAACATTTTAAAATTCTTATTTGTTCTTCATATTCTTTGCATGAACCAGCACCTAATGCAGTAAATTAGAGGCCCTACATTGCAGCTCCATTGTAAGGCTCCAAAAAAAGAAAAAGAAAATCCATAAAGGGCCTTTTGAGCCACCAAGGCCGCAGAGATGGACGTTTCAGCGGCTGCTTGTACTGCCCCACTCCTCCCTGCGGTCCCGGTGTGGATGTCAAACTTCATACGAGAAGCCGAACGTTAATGGAGCGCTCTGTTGTAAAAGCCATGCATTTTTTATTCCCGGCCGCGCTGCTCCAGTATTACGGCTCGCAATCGGTTCTGTTTTGTTTTGAAACGTATAGCCCAGGATGCAGGGTGTGTGAGTGCCGGGATCCATAAAAGGCCATCCGATCCGGCCCTCAGAACCCGAAGTGTGCCGCGCGATCTTCCCCGTAGCGGGACCGCATGTCCGATCAGAGTGAGGCCGGGAAATAAGTGTACAAAAATGCAACATTAACAAGATGAAGTGGGTGTCCTTACGCTGTCTGTGCAACGAGGCATGGCGTGTACAGGAGCAGGAGTCCCTGTGTGTCAGGAGCACTAATGTAATTACTTAAGAACGCTATCAGATGTGTTTAGATGTTTTCCAGTGTACGCACACGTGTAATGGCTCCAGACAGCTCCTGGATATATCCTTTTCCGGGAAGGACCCTCAGTGCTGCCAAATTGAAGGCTACAGTAGCCAGAGGGGGGAGTCCTTGGCAGGTAGAAACCTCTTGAGGGGCTGTACAGTGCGGGGGGGGCACATCAATCTTGGACGCGGTACAGCTCACCACGTAGGTGGCGACACACGACGGGGGTGGGAGTGGGAAAGAATTGGGGAATTAGGGGCACGGCGAGGTGTTTTATTACGCTGCTGTGGGGTGTGACCAGCCATGGAACTCGTGTTTTATCAGGATGCGGTTTCATCCCCGTGAACGAGCCGGGGGGGGGCGAGGGACGAGTGTGGCGGATGGGAAACACCTGGAACTTCTGGGCGTCTGAAATTCTGGAACCCTACAGGAGAACATGAGGAGATCATTTGAGGCAGGCAGGCTGTGTTGTGGGGGCTGAGCCCGAGAGCACTTCCACTACCATGCCCGTGTGTTTTCAGAGCTTGTCGAAGTGTCACCCCTTACGTATGAAGTAGTGTGCTGGTATGGCGCCTGGATAGAGAGGGCAGAAATGCAGAAATGAACACATACCTCCATCTACCAAGGGCTGGAGCTTCCGGGGTGAGAGTGACAGCGAGATTGGACTCGAGGCATCCACAAACCAAGCTCTGTTTTTCAGACCAGTTCAGAACTGGGTGCCGTCCATGATATCACAGCAAAGCGTTAAATCTGAGCCCCACTGATTGGTCCAGCGGCTGATTATGCAGCTAGCTGACGGCCATCATCCCAGCGTGTGAAATCGAGCGGCATCACCGCTTCCGGCTGGTCCTCTGTTTGATCTACTTTTCATTTTTAGTCTCGAGAGCGGCGTTTAGCCACTGTGCAGAAACTAGGCTGTGTCGCGTTGGTTGCCGGGTGATTTTTAACTGTCGTTGCAGTGTATGTATGAATATTCATGAGCAAATGGGCGTGGCCTCCCCCCCCCCCCCAATCCTGAAATAGCGAAGAGATGAATTTTGGGGTCAGAGATAGGCACATGAAAACAGTTCTCTTTCGTTAGGATGTAGCATGTTTTGTTACAAAATATCTAAAGTTTAGCTACAGTGTTTAAACTCTGTTATAGGAACTTCTGGAAAGGTGGGTTGAGTCATTCTTTGTAGTGATTTTATTCCGGTCTCCTTGCCTCTGTGCCTCGTTTGGTGAGTTTGTTATCGGATGAGTGTGCCGCTGTGCGCCGGGCCGCCTCCCCATGCCGCCTTTAACACATTTGGCCGCCAGTGCGGGAAAACAGCCGCCTGCCCCTGGGCGTATTCCCGAGAACATTCCCACAAACTAGCTCCACGGATCAGTACATCTGTGATTCCCGTCTCGGTGGTGGCCAATAGGATGAGGTACTTCTTGGCGGGGACGTGGTGTTGAATCGGCATGCCGATCCTGACACGCCAGGGGCAGCACGCCGAGCCCAGGTCACACCGACAGCTTGCTTGAAATTCCTCTGGAAATTGCTTGGACAAATGTCACTCCACACGGAGATATTAAAGTGTAATCCCTGCCCTTGTCCAAACACCCCCCTCCCGAACTCGGACCCAAATGGATGTTGGGTTATCTGTAGAAACAAACATGGATCAGACGGCTACATATAATCAAATGAATGCCATGCCGCCCAAAATGACCTTCTGACTGCGGATGACGCGCAGATCTGCGCGATTAAGTCCATAAGGACAGTAAACATCAGTGTACGTACAGCACTACATCAGGCCACATCAGGCTTTTAGATAGTGCCATAAAAAATAACATTGCAGGTGAAAAATACCAAAACACAAAAGTTCATGCCTCCATCTTGTACTCTGTCCTGGTATCCAGGACCCCTCCTTAGAGAGCACGTGGTGGTACAGCCTTTGTTCTATGAAACAAGGAAATTCAGCCTTTATCACAGTAAAACTGAAATGCAATTAATACGAAAGGGGTTTAAGTTTAAAAATAATGAATCTTTTGTGTTCAGATTTAGCCTCTATAATGAACGTTGCTGTCATTTACGATGAGAGAAGGCATTTTATGCATTTTCTGGATATCAATCTTGCCTGCCGATGGGAAAGTAGTTAATTATTATGAGAAATTTATATGTTGGCCATGTTAGGAAATATACAATGCTGAAGAGGTCCTGACAGCTAGAATAGTCTGTTACGATCGTACTTTCCGCCATTGAAGCCTACGGGATTGTCTGAAAGCGTGCCGTGACAACAGGCACAAAGCTTGATTTAATTTAAGAGGAATTTTTTTTTTCCCTTGGAAGTGCATATCCATCTCTAAGCACTGGAGAAACAATAGTATGAGGAATATACTTTTTCAATTTTGACATTTAGCCAAGGGCCACGTTGGTGTTTTTTTTTTTCTGGCTAAAAAAAGGATTCTGGGTGATGGAGTTTCTCGGCGAGTCGTGAAGAATAATTATCCTATTAAGAGTACCAGTAAGCATAACTACTGATTTAATGTGTTTTTTTTTTTTTGGTTAATTAAAAAAAATCTTAAATCTAATTAGAATTAAATGTATAAGACCGTGTGCTACAAAGCTGCCGTTTTTTTCTATCCAAACTGGTTTACTGGGCAGGCCTAAGACAGGCGACCTGTCTGAGCCCGATGGGTCTCTTTGCTTCCACTTTGTCCAGATGGGCAGCCGGTCGTTAATTAAAATACAGGCAAAGCAGCCCTGGATGTTCCGAGTGAGTGCAGCGGGGCACCGTACTTTGCCCCGAGCGAGGAGTGAACTGTGTCCCTCACTCATAATGGACCAGGGCTATCTCCGGACTGCACCTGGCATGCTGAATACGCCAGAAAGGTGTGTCCCTTTCACAAGCCACATGTAATATTACCATCTGAACAGCTGGAGGTGGTCCACGTTTTATTCTGGAAGTGACAGATTTTTTTTTATTAACCTTTATTATTATTATTTTCCCCCCTCAGTAACAATAGTGATCTTCCTAAAAACGAAAGTCCCACAGCAGTGAAACCCAGGGCTGGTGCATCTCTGGTCTTATTGTAAAGCCTTGTACAGACATTTTGTTGTAAAATTTTCCACCCAAAGCACACACACACACACACACACACAGACACACACACACAAAACTGTCGAGCTGGAAGTGAAAGAGAAATGAAAAGCAGCTAAATGGATAGCTGCAATTAAGAACCACCCCAAGGTGTTAAAACGTGCGGTCGGACTACCTTACTTAATTAATCATATTGTGCAGATTGCAGTATTAAACAAGTAAACAAGCAATCTTCTATTATTTTACAGCAAGCCTTAAAATTTTTACACATGCAAAAAGACACAAAGTAAATGTAGGCAGATGATATTAGTACTGGCAGGAGATGTTTTTTTTATTAATCTTTTTAACAGTTGATGTTTTTTTTTTTGCCACGGTCCCAGCAGAATAAATATATCTGGAATTTTAGTCTCTCAGCACCTTTGCACACGTTTTAAGAATCCGAAATGAAATGTTAGGATGTGGCTTTTTTTGTTCTATGCAGTCTTGACGTCATTGAGAATCTGCATGTTACTGAAGTATGGAGCTGCACATGCTAGTTGTACATTTGTGTAATAAATGTCTCCCAGTGACGTCTCTGTCCAGTGACCACAGTAAGCCTGCTGGCCATTGGCTGTGGTTTTTACGTGTTTCTCGCCCATGTGCTCACCAATGCGTGAATCATCACATATTCCTTTCGGGGCGGCGTGTACGAAACGCAGAAATCTTTGGCTACCCGTCAGCCACGGATTCGTCTGGGTGTCATGAGAATCGGGCCGTTTACCCTGCCACGCGTTAATGTTTCCCCATAAATTACATGACCAACGAATCTGTTTTATAGCATTACAATATTCTCCACACACATTTTCTTGTTTGTTTGCTGCTAAGTGCAGTGGTAAATCTGCCATACAGTCAAGTACCAACATGCTTGAGTAGATGATAAATAATGCTGTCTTTGGCTTGCTGGTGGGAGGGGGGCTGCGCTAATAATCACAGATCAGCATGTGCCTCTTATATACATAATTGCGTTAATAACTGGCCACCTCCAGTCTCATTCCTTTCAAAGTTAGCATGTATTTATCTGAACTCCTCTGCCTGACTCTGTTATTTTTCTGTAGGATGTGGACAGTATATTGGCTCATGCACAGAGCCAGCTCCATTTTTTTAGATGGGGGGGGGGAATTGGCACTCTCCTTCATTCTGGCCTCCTGTACCACCTGAAAGGTACAGTCTGAAATGAAATCTTATCGTTCGCTATTACATGGTGTCAGGCTATGAGATTTTTCTGTTTAAATTCCTTTCACACCCCTATAGGTGGAAAATGGAAATGTCTCATGGCGGAATCCTTACATTTCGAGGAAACTTCCGTCGGTGGCGCTGACCAGGAAAATGTTCATGATTAAGTAAAAATTAAACACCCACGTTACAGTTATAATTTCCAGTCAAAGGCTAAATGTAAGCCAAGTGTCTAGGGGACAAAAAAATTCCCAAAAGCATGATGAGGCAGATCACGCTCATCATTCATGAAATCACTCTTATGGTTGCTTTGGGCATTTTTGATATGCATTTGCATGTATGTAGGTTATCGTGAAATAGCGTACTTTGGTTATGAGGCGGAAAGGTTTGTGGGGGAGGGGGGGTGCATGGAGGAATGTTGGGCCTCCTGGTTGGCTAAGCGTGCGCTTTGTCATTTGGGATGCCCCGAATATGTCCTCCACTGGCCAGGGCGCTCGTCACTCTCGACATGCTGTCGGGGAACGGTCTCCGGAGCCAGCGCTCGTTGTAGTGTGAAAGGAGGCCTTCCGACGAATCCTTTGTCCCCGTGCCCTTGATTGTCATTCCTATAACTCGGAATGAAGTGCACCAACCTGCTTTCTTGCCTCTGGTCTTTATGAAGAAAAAAAAAACCACATGACACACTACTTCTGAACTAACGTCACGTGTCGCATTTTACAGGGTAGTACATTAAAAAAAAAAAGCTCTGCTATCTGGAGATGCTGATATTTATGCATTCGCAGAGCCTTTTTTTTAATCTGTGGGTTTTATATAACTTGGGTATTATGGGAAGTAATCGCATTCCAGTGGATTACCAAGAAACGAAGACAGATGGGGTGTCACACCTGATCTAGGTTATGGCGGTGACCTTAGCCGCTGGAGTCCTGAGCTGGGATTTGAACAGGAAGAGATCTCATTTGCCCTCCTCCGTGACGTTATCTGCTCCAGGCTTCCCTGCTCACTTCCCGCTGCCCGTCCGCCCCTTGGTTCAGCGCTGCCGGGCCCCAGCTTGTTGCGGCTCGGATCAGACTGATTTAATTTCGTTTCTAGGCTCAAAATGAATTACTCGTCGCGTGTTGTTTTAATATGTATTTCTCTAAAGATGCTTGGCGTCGGCTAGGGTCAGCAGCGGGTAATTACCTGACAGAAAGAATGAAATGATAATAGACTATGAATTTTCATGCAACACCTAGGAACACAAAACATTTTGGTTGAGTATTGACTCACAAGAGACTTCTCAACCTGCATGGCAAGATAATTTTCCGTCCAGCTGTCTCTAGTTCAGACATTAATCTGATGGCTCTGGGCTCCGTCGCACAGCTTCGGAGAAAACATGTAACTAGTAGTCGTTGGTTACGTCCCTGCTGTTTATTCGATGGATTTATCCAAAGTACTTTGCGATTTCATTCACTTAAATTGCATAGCTGGATGTGTCCTCCAAATGATTATTTCCAGGAATTGTCTTTTTTTGGTTTTGGTGTCAAAATCAACATTTGTAGTGCTGGGGTAAAAAACACAAGCCAGCAAGGAGTGTTTACATTTTGTTCCTTGTTATAGCTGCGCGATTACAAAGGTATGTAGCTAACTGATGTGGCCAAGAAGCAGCCAGCTGGCTACAGTTGGTCTGAAGCATTGGACACCGAATGCTGTTTGTCTTCAGTAAATAATTAACACAGTTTGTGGAGTTCGGTGCAGAGAAAAACACGAGTTTCCAAACAGCCTAGAATACGTAAAAAAAAATTAAACAAATAAAAATAGCAGATAAACTCCCGTATGTTACTGTCCTGCATATCCATGGCAGAGATGGATGAAATAAAAAAGATTCTGTTTTTTAAATTGTTCCAAGTGTAGGAAGGTTTTTGCTGTAGCGGTGGCCCACAGATAGCCTCAGTGAAGGCGGGCTCGCTCCAATGTTTGTTGCACGATTTTGTGCTCCCATAAACACTTCCTCACGCATTGTGTTTTAGATCCAGTATTTCAGCACCCCCGTTCTGAGTATAGGTTTTCCTCCATCTCATCTTGGAGCTTCAGTGTCACTGACTTTTTAAGATGGGGGGTTACTGTGAGAGGAATTGCACTAAACGACCGCAGAGGTCCTGAGGTATTTCCTCAGTGAGGGGAAACACTAGTGAGTGTAGGTTCCCAGATGAGCACAAACCAGGCCTCACTCTAGGTTATGCTCGTTTGTGGGGACATTTTGGACATGAAGTCTAATAGGTCAGTATTTCCCAGCCAATTTAGTTATGGAGATGGAACCTTTCCTGTTATGGATGGTGGGAATTATGGGAACTGTAATTGGGTTTTTTTTTTTTGGCTGTGCTGGATGGTTATGGAGAAAATGCTGCAGAGATTCTTAGGGGAAGGAGAGAAACGGGTAGGTGGGGAACAGACAGACCTACGCAGTCCGACAGAAGGGGCGGAGCCTTTGCCATTGAAATAAGGAGTTTGGGCTTTTTGATCTGTGCCGGCTGCTCTCGACGGGAGGCTGACTTACGTATCTGTTAAATGAATAATAATGTTTTAAAAATTAAGAGCTTGTCAGAAAAATCCTCTGTATTGTTTTAATTTATTTTAAAGCCTAAATTTCATTTATCCTATAGTGTAATGGGATTCATGACGTGTTTACAAAGCAAAGTAAATATGGATCTGTATGTATGGTAATGTTTTTGATTTATTGGGATTTTCAAAAATGTAATTTTTATTTACCAATTTTATATTTTATAAATACAGCGATGGGTCGGCGCCCCATCCTGGGTTGTTCCCTGCCTTGTGCCCGCAGCCTCCGGGATAGGCTCCGGACCCCCCGCGACCCGGAATGGAATAAGCGGTTCTGGAAAATGGATGGATATTTTATAAATAATACTGTTACTAATAATGTGCTATATTTTCTGCATGGTAATATAGTCAAATACAGTGTCAGGTTGGCATTTTTATTTATAATTTATGATTTCATCTGCTGTTTCTATGGTATACTTCTCAGTAATAAGGTTTTGAGTTTAAATTCAAAACTACGCTTATTTTTAGACAGCTGTTTAATAGTTTATGCTTGATTTTTTTTTATGATGACAAAACTTGATGAAATTAATACACATATAAAATATTTATTTCTACGATGAGAAATATTGGCATGTGGAGCCTATCTCTGCTCCAATCCCCAGGATCCCACAGTAATTAATTTAGTGTCATTACTGAATGATGATGGCATTTTAAAACGTTCATTTACAATAGTCAGCTTTCTGTGGGAATTCAGATCAGCAAACATCAGTATTGCAATGACATATGTATCACGTCCAATTTAAGTGCTGTAAAATGTGCTTTATTTTGAGAAATATTATTAGGATTACTTTTTCCCCCCCAGATCGATTGCAAGGTAGCTATTAATTTGAATGAATCTTTTTGCAAATGTCAAGATATTCTTCACATATAAAAAGTGGCTTTTTGCCTCCATATAGGCCTATTTATCAGTTAAATCAGATGATTTGATTAGGTGGCGAATTTCATTTCTGCAGGATAATAATGACGCATGTGATGACGGAGCTGAGTGTCTAGCGCGCAGGTAAACTTGAGGCCGCAGCTCATGTTAATTATTAAAGACTCCGTTATTTGCCTTATAGAATGAGACTAAGAATGGAGCCTGGAGCAGATTCCTTTCAGCGATTTCTTTGATGTTCTCAGCCCGTGACGGCCGAGGACCTTAAAGTCTGCAACGTTTCATTGGCTCTCCGGCCGTCTTAAGTACAAACCGCAACGGACCGAAATGACCAGGGGCCCGGAGGTTCTTTTCTCACCGACACCCATGACTCTGATGATTCTGGCAGTCTCCCACACTCGGATCGATACCCAGAAACCTAGCAGGGGCCTGGTTTTGTTCGACGCTCCCTGGAGGACTGGAACAGAAGTCTGCCGGAGCACAGAATTATTTTTGATTTGTGCGGTGTGGAAATATCCAGTGTGCGGGTAATTAACAAATCACAGTATGTTTTTTGGCGAAGGCAAGCCGCTCGAGGTGCCAGTGGGAACATTTCCCCCTCCTGCAGGACTAAAAGGCGACCCCTGTCTGCTCGTTTGACGCTTCAGAGTGTTATGAAGACGTCTGATTTCCAGCCGCTGCTGCAGGATCGATCGTCAGAGGAGTAAATAAAGTAGATCGTTTGAACCGGGGCTGGCCTACCCTGTCCCATTGGCTGGGAGGCTGATTAATGACGGCCGGACGGCTGATAATTAATCACTAGCCTTATAGACAGCGGCGGTGGTTGGCCCCGCCCTGCACAGGGCTGCCTTTGAGTATTGAGTAATGTAGAGGGTGGCGGCCGTCTCGCTTTACCAGGCGGGAACGCCGCCCTGCCTCCCATCGCATCTCGCTCTCCTTCCCTCGTGTCCGCCCGCTGAAGGTCATGAAAAATATCGGCGGTGAGACTGCGGGGAAGTCAGCCACGGGCTGTCCTTGCGTGTTCCGTGTCAGTCCCGCCGGACCAGCATCGTCTGATTGCCTCATGTGCCGCTTGTCTCAGTCGATCGGTAACGGTTTCATCCCTTAGCGGGGGCTAAATTTACACCTCCAATGGGGGCGGCAGGCAGAGAGGCAAATTTGCCGAATAAAAGCTTCCCAGACTTTTCCTCTTTCAGGTCCTGTCATGAGCGGAGTTGGGTCCGGGGGTGGGGGGGGTTATGCGCGTGTCCTCGGTTAATGCGAGAGGCTGAGTGAGTCTGTTTAAACCGTTAGCCTTATAAGCATGTTAAATGAATTCTTTTCCCTGTTTTTTGGGCTCTGGAGAATTCACATTCCAGAAGACTGAAGAGCGATTATGATTTTATAAAAACAAATAGTCTCCAATGTCGACGTTTGTTTCATTTCCATGCCTCGTCCTGTGAAGTGGATTTTTGAATTTATTTTCCAACTAGCTAATTATCTGTTTTGCTTCGTTTCTTTGATTCAAAAACAAACAACTACCCCCCCCCCCCCAGTCTGTTCGGAGCCGGCGGGTGGATTCTGTGCCGGGCAGCATTCACAGCGCCCAAATCCCCGCCACCCTGGCCCCGCTTTCAGCTCCTGCTCCCCCATCTTTCATTTCATTCAGTACTCCTTTAGCAGGACCCCGAATGTGTGTTTTCTGGGGGGCCAGGGCGGGTGCATGACCAAGCTGCTGGGTGGGCACGCCACCATCTTGAGAAGCCAAACTTCATCCTCATCCAGCAGTCACTTCTTCACACTTTTGCACTTAGAAAAAGCAAATATTCCGGTTATTACTTGCTGGTACTTTTTTGGCACTTGCACAAAAACACACAAGTTAATCTGTCTAATATTTGCTGCAGTCTGTACGTACAGAAACGCACAAGCATCTGCTTTCATTTTGCACCCTAACACAAGTTTAGTCTGCAAAAATCATCAGAGATCAACAAAATACTATACAATTTTTAAAGTGTCAGCCAGCAATCTTAGGACTGAAGTGAAGTTTCACTTCGCAGTGGACTTGTTGTAACTGTTAAAAAATTACATAAGCTTGTAAAATATTAATGCGACATAGTTGTAAGATGCTGAATATAAAAAACTTAAAAATGACTCTAATTTGCAGCTTAAAGCTGGGCCGTGAGCTTCCGGATACAGAAGCCTGCGTTCCTGCTCATTTTGCAACATGCGTTAAACTGTTCCCCCATTCAGATGGAACTGAAAACACAGCAGTTTAGCGTCAAATTTCACGTCTGATACGGTCGTGTAGATATCTATGATTTTTCTGTATATGAAAGGCTGTTGCCATGGCAACGGGCATTGCGTTGCCTTGGTAACTACACCATCCGCTCAACGCTGGGGTTTTTCTTTTCTCTTTGAGGTTTTTTTTCTTTTTTTTTTGTCATACCAAGTTATGATTGCATCGCGATTGCAGAATGAGCGGCTTGCACCAAAGTTATGGCTGTAAATGTACGCTGAAGAATGCTCTGCCGGCCAGTGCTTGTTGCCCGGCGAAGGACTCGCACGGTGAAGGAACCGGGCTCTCAGTGCCCTCATATTGACTTTTTAACGGGTCGGGTTGGATTTGAAATTCGGTGTCTCTCGAGCATGTTAACATTATGCACGTGCAAACGTGACATCCGGCAGTAGTTGTAATAATGCCGTACCGTAGATCAACGCCGAAAAATTCTCTCTGCAGTATGGGGGGGGGGCGCATGGCATGAATTTGTAATGAAACACAGTCCCCAGTGTTTAGTGGTGCAAAGGAAGCCTCGTATGCAGTGGTCAGATATGGGACGTTGAGGGGTAACTGACAGACGGGAGCGGAGAGTCATTCAAACGTGTCCGTGTGAAAAAGGAGCGAAATCTCAGCCTGTCAGTGCTCCGGATCACGTGCGCGGAATCTCTGCAGCCTGCCAGATCATCTAATTGAAACTCAATATTTACTTTGGGTAAATGGTTTGCTTAAGCTGATAGAGGTTCAGAGTAGGTGACAGCTCTGTAAGGGGGGGGGGGGTTAATTTTCCTATAAAGGTGAGACCACTGTAAGTTCTGTTGTTTGGCACCCTGTAAGAAGTTTTGTGTGGGTCGTACTACTATGCAGCTGGCTTCTCTGCTGGAAAAAGAATGAGGGTTTCTGTGCCGGCTTCATTTGATGAGAGTAACATATCCGAAGCAGCGGTGGCAGATTTAAAAACGTGCAGCGTGCTCACTTATCACTCAGCTTTAACGCGGCACCGTGTGGAGACCTCACTGCCGTGAGTGTGAGGGTTTAAGTCAAAGTTGGGGAGGGGGGGGCTCTTTGCAGAGTGGGTGGCCTGGCTGTTCTCGCCGCTCTCGCACGATCGCAGTCCGGGGAGCAACGGGGCCAGATGTTCGATGGCGGCGCGTCTGTCAGGACCGAGGGTAGCCTCTTTAACTTAATCGACTCGACCCAAAGTCCAGATCCATTAAAGGAAACAATTTGGAGATGATCGCCGGCGGTTGCCGTACCAGTAAGAGAAGAAAAGACTCCAGCAGGGAAGGGAGAGCTCGTGGTTTTTAATGAGGGGGATGGCAGTGCACCGCAAATTGCCTAAGTGTTCGCCTCCGGTGTCTTAAACGATCGGCCCGTTAACACTCTCAGCATGACACAGAGGATACTAACGCTTAACTGTTAGCAGAGCACCCATATCGACATGCCGAGGATTTTAGTTTTTTTTAACTCCCCTGTCCCGCCAGCCCGGCTGAACTGTTGCATCGGCTCGTTTGAGAGCGCTCGAATCCTTGTCTACATGCCCCGTAACGACCGCGGGGCCGAAGCGCAGCTTCGGAGCCAGGTGCAAAGCGTCCTGGAAGGGGACTGGGAGTAATGGGCGTGTTGGATTCAGCAGCCTGATAAGGAGAGAGGAAGACAATAAAGCAAAAACGGAGCCTCCTGAGTGAACGCGGGCCTTTTCCGATCCTGCTTTCCAATTCCCTCCCTCTGTTGCTGCCTTTCCTCGCTGGCAGCTCTGCCTCCCTCTGCGTTTGTAGCCCTTATCAAATGCAGATACGCCGATAAAGGTTTTAGGTGAGAGCTTCTGACACGACACGGGGTGAATACAAATATCACGTCCGATCGGAACCCCCCCCCCCCCACTCCTCTTGCTGCCCTAGAGACCGCGGGCACTGTTCTTTTTTAAAGCACGTTTTATTTTTAGTGTGGCTGCTTTTCTCGTGAATGTTCTGGAACAATTTACATTAAGGAATGAGTTAACCAGGCAGTTTTTAAGGAAAAATAGGAGCGATGGATGGTGAATGCATTTCTCTGCTTTTTCAAGAGTGAAGGCTCTCTTTTTTTATAGAGACGGACATCCTAGGTCAATATCCTGTCTCGTTTTACGATATTCCCGTTATCCCGCTTTCTATAAAATGCATTCCCTGCCCGTCGTGAGCTTCTTTTATTACAGCTGGTTAAATTACGGCGTTTTTATTCCAATCCGAGAGACAGTGGCGACGGCAGCGATGCTTTACTGTGGAGTCTGACAGAGGCCCCTCTTTATCGGGAAATATCGTTCCTGATCGTCGTATTTCATTTTCAGCTTTGAGCAGAGGAGGGGGTTTGGGGTGGGGTTGAGTCCGAACCATTTGCCAGTGACACCCTTGAAATGACTTAGGAGCTGTATTCGTGCCTTGAAGCCATTAAGGTTGGACCTATGTACAGATGTGGCATGTTGAGAATCTCAGGCTAACAGACGGTCTGGTGAACCCCCTGGTCAAGGAATTCATGCTAACAAGTTTCCGCTTTGGATTTGTGGAAGAGATGTTTGCAGTTGTTGGTTCTGATGGCAAGCTGACGAATCAGCTATAATTAGTACCCCCCCCCCCATACACACACTGTAAGGAGGAACAGAAACATGTTTAATGGCGTCCTGTGTGACTCGTTGCTGGAGTAATTGTGTTTTCCCATGTGGACCTGGTAGTGACACACAGGGTTGGAGGCATGGGTGCTGTGTCAGGGCAAATGGGGGAGCGTGGGGAGGATGCCAGGAGAGGAGGGCAGGTGAGGAGCACATAGAGGAGGCCAGGTGAGGCGTGGGGGGCAGGGAGCACAGAGAGGAGGCCAGGTGAAGCAGGTGGGTGGGGAGTACAGAGAGGAGGCCAGGTGAGGAGCACGGGGAGGAGACCAGGCAGGTGGGTAGCACGGGAGCAGGTCAGGCGAGGTCAGTGGGCGGGGAGTACAGAGAGGAGGCCAGGTGAGGAAGGCAAGTGAGGAACACATAGAGGAGACCAGGCAGGCAGGCGCGGAGCACAGAAAGGAGGCCAGGTGTGGTGGAGAGCACAGATAGGAGGCAAGATGGCAAGGTGGGGAGCACAAAGAGGAGGCCAGGCGAGGTGGACAGGCAGGGAGCGAGGTGAAGAGGCCAGGTGAGCTCTCTTGCACATCGCAGGTAGGAGAGCTGTCGGCAGTCGAGTTTGAGCAGGTTATGGTGAGGTTGGTGGACAGTAGGGGAAGTGGGGGGGGGGGCACGGCCATTTGCTTGTTTATCTCTAGCAATCATCTCCTTCTCTTACACACTCCCTGAAGTGATAAAACTTTACATCTAAGTAGGTCAGGAAGCTGCGTATGAACAGCAGAGCAGGTCATAAGAGAGCAGGATCCCAACATGCTGTCCCTGTCGCCATCACTGTCCCTGTTGCTATCCCTGACGCCATTGCTGTCCCTATCGCCGTCCCTGTCCCTGTTGGCCTTGCTGTCCCTGGCGCCATCGCTGTCCGTGTCACTGTCCCTGACGCCATCACTGTCCCGGTCACCCTCGCTGTCCCTGCCGCCGTCCCTGTCGCCCTCGCTGTCCCTGTCACCGTCCCTGTCGCCCTCGCTGTCCCTGTCACCGTCCCTGTCGCCCTCGCTGTCCCTGACTCCATCACTATCCCTGTCCCATTCCAGGCAGTAAGGAGCATGACAAAGCACCGCTGCGGATGATGACTCACTGACCAGCGGCCTGCGTCTCGCTGACCAACTTTCCCCCCAAATGTCGGAGGCCCCCAAGCAAAGCAGGATGGGAGGCTCGTGCAGAAAGCGTGGCCCATTATTGTGGCTGATGCTGACTGTGTTACAGTGCTCAGAAGGTAAGCCTCACTTTCTCATTTGCTCTTTTTGCCCATACATCCATCTTCTAACCACTTATCCTGGTCAGGGTGATGGGGACTCTGGTGCCTATTCCAAAATACACAGGGTGTCAGTGCAGTGCACATACCCTCACATACACAGTCATACTCTAGGTAATTTAGGGTGGCTGGTCATCCTAGCTGCATGTGTTTGGACCATGGAAGGAGATCAGAGGCAACCTGTGTAACATGAGGAGAGCATGTAAAATCCAGGTTGGATTCGAACCCAAACCCAAGTCACCATGCTGCCCCTTTGCGTTATTTTATGTTAGTTGTAACAGGTACAGTCTTTTTTTAAGCAACTACAATTTAATTGATAGAAAAAAAATCCTACATCCATGGTGTCCTCAAACCTCTGAAATCCATCCCAAACTGTGCTTAACCAAAAACTTTGCCTTTCACAGTAATACTTAATCAACGTTTTTTTAAACCTTGCCTGACCTCAGTGCTGTTTATGTATTTTCAAAATGCTAAGCACAGGAAACTGGGACAGTGTCTTACACGTTACATCATGTATGCAAGTGTGCGTGTGTGTGCGTGTTTGTGTGTGTATACACATTTAAACATATACAGTACTGTGCAGAAGTCATAGGCAGTCAAAAAAAAAATCATATTTAAATGATCTTCATGTTGGTGTACAACTATGATGCCTGTCAAAATGTATCAACTAAGCCATTTCAAACCTCTCCTGAAGTCCAATAGATCCACGGATTTTTGACTTGACCACTAGCACACTGTGCTTGACTAATCAACACCTCATCGACTTTATTTTAACCAGTTAAATTAATTAATTAAACAAGCTGATGGTGATATTTAATAAGTACGTGGAATGGCTGAGGTGCCCCAGAGGAGAGGTTCAGGAACCGAAGCAGGGTTCATCTAGCCATCCAACAAGAGATCCGTAACTTTTTGGAAAACAGAAGAAATTCTCAATAATTTTTATTGTCACTCTTAATTTGCATAGGCTGTAATGTTAAATACTGTTTTTGTTCTGAGCACATATACACTTACAACCTAGATAGAGATAATTAGCTTTAAACATTTCCTTTGACCGCCTAAGACTTTTGCACACTACTGAATATATATACATACACACACACTGTATATTATATATTTATACGCACACACACATCCTGTTAGCGTCTACCATGGAGTGGCCCGGATATTGTTTTTTTTGGTTAGCTCTGGTTAGTTTGCTATTATCCATATGAATCTTAAATACTCAAGAGAAACATATTTTCAGTGCACTCTGCCATTCTGACTTTGATGTGGAAGGAACTTAAGTTCACTTAAACTCGCAGGGCCTCCGATCATAATGTTAGAAGCTAGCCAAAATACTTTCCTGTTAACATGAGAGAAGTGGTCCTGCATGTCTCTCTGTGCCACTGCGGGTCTGAATGGGCGTTTTTGTCAGGTGTTTGAAGAGTGGGACGTTTAATGAGTTGAAGAATTCCAGAGTGGGCTCATGCTCATTGTATGATTCTGGATCTGGTTCAGGCCTACAGCCAAGCTGTTACCAGTTCATGTATGTGTCAGTACAGCTCATTCCAGACTTGAGAATGTTATCTTGTATCACAGATAAAAAGATCTAAAGGCTTCTTGATTTGGCTCTTTATGAAACAACAATTAAACTCAGTCCTTCACATAGTTTGGAGATGACAAACAGCTGGATAGATTTGTGATAGAAATGTGAGAACGTTCGAAGGAGTAAAATTAAATTCTGAGATGAAAAATGAAAACCTAGCTTTTTGTCTCTGGCCTAAGAATGCGCAAATGTATAATCAGAGTCTAGCTTCTTAAAATCCGCCGGTCAGGAAATTACCTTTGGACTCTTCATTAGCTTTTCATTCAGACCCTGGAAAAAATGGCAGTCACCAGCTTGTTAAGATCTGAGTGAAACACACAACAATACTGCACTGACAGGCAACAGCATTCTGATATCAACTTCCTAATAAGACTTATGGGCTAAACATTCCCAATCATCTGAACATCCATGGATGTCTTCACATTAGCTCAGTCATCACAATGCATATAACTGTCAACCCCTGGCTGAGCTGGTTATGTCTGTACATTTTTATTCAATCGGGCAGTAGGGGGCATGGTCATTAAAGACACCATTCGCCTACTTAGAGCTCTTAGACTGAATTAACTCAAATTTAAAATGTCCAACCGATATATATTGGGTATAAGTCACTTTGAATGAAATCACCCAACAAGCCCTGATGCAGTAATAAATAATTCCATGGTAACATGATGGGGGAAACGAGTCGTCAATAAGGCTGTGGATGGAATTATGGTTTGTTCTTGATCACCTATTGGTTTGCCCCACCTTGCATCGAGTAGTGTATTGGTTCCCATTGGGTTAAACCAGGCAGTGATTGACAGCATGCACTAAGCCCACCCACCATTGATTTCTCCCATTAGGGTAAAATAAAGAGTGAAGACAGGCGGTTTAATGAATCATTTCAATAATCGCACCATTTAAAATCTCTGAGCTGCCACTAATACTGTATTCGCTGCCATTCACACTGAATCTTGGTCTCTTTCTCTGCCATTTTTGACGACAAGATGCGGCCGCCCCTTTCTGCTTTGAAGTGAAGGCTTTTACGAGGTCGTTAAGGCCGTGGCTAGCTACTTTCCATTTATAAGTTGGTGGGCTAGCTCCTTGGCGAGCCTGATGCTAAAAAAGATTTCATTTTGTGTCCAAAACATCAGCCTGATTACTCTGCATGTGTGAAGTTGCATTGTGGGAGAGCTGAATTATACCCTTGCTGTGTTCCTCATTTGTCTGGAAGAACACGCAACGTACAAGCCAGGCCTTTGATCTCGTTATTGTATCCGTCCATAACGTTTTCCAAGGAGTAAACAAGGGTGTTTTCTCTGGGGCCTCTCTCTCAGAGGAGCATTAGGTCTGCCAAAACAGCCTTCGTCCCTTGCCGCCATGGCAGTTTCTAAGAGAAGGGCGAGTCGCTTTAAACACAGCTGCCTCCGAGGACCATACTAATCTTGAGTGGGTTTCATTAGATGGTGAATTGAGGTTTGAGATGGTGAGTAGTGGGGGGGGGGGGCGTTGGTCCCAAGCAGCCTGCCCCAATGTGCACCTTGATGTGAATGCGTGTTTGCTTGAGCTGATGCTTGGTCTGAGCGGATGGGGTGTGTATGGTAAGGAAGAATAGGGAAATATAAGTTAATTCATTTCATTACTCCCCATGATAGCATGGACCCCCCCCCAATATTATACAGCATGCTTGAACAGATGTGCTGGGCGTCTGTCTGATGACTGTGATCCGTGAGGTCCTGATCACGTGGTCCAGCAGCCGTCCGTGTTTGCAAACAGTACACTATGGCAGATGTTTCTCTCCCTCTGATGCACTTGCGCGCCTTCGCCGTAATCCGGCTACGATGTTTTATTTAAGATGTGAAACTCATCCTTATAGCACGAGCTGCCGTATCTCTAGCTAATCGTACGAATTTTATTGTGGCCTTTCTGAGGATTAATACTCTTTTGTCTCAGATCTAAAGTGCATTCTCCAGGCTTAAAGCTGAAGAGGATTTCTCAGTTTTCAATGTGATTCTCCAGACTAGCAAGACCCAGTCTTGTGAACCAGTTGGGAAATTGTGCCATCTGCGTATAATCTGTGCATGTTTCAGTCTGCCCGCTTTTATTTATATAAAATACATCAACTGTAGTCAACATCTAAGCCACATACATTCGTTATGGCAGCTGATCGTGTTTACTGGCATCTTCATCATAGCAGCAGTGCACAGAGCAGGGTGCGAGGGTGTCCTTATTAGGAACATTTCATGGTGTTTAGCATTAGCCACCAACTGGCCCAAAGCTACAAGGTCTCCAGGTTCAGGAAATAAGCAGCTTGCTCACATCCACTGTCCCTAAATTAATATACCAGCGTTCTGACCAGTTATATCTTAGCAAATCACATTTCAGACACACTAGCATAGTTTAACAACAAAAAAGGTGTTAGAAATAGTTACAATTTACAGGCTGGTTTCACCTATCAGCATTTGCATACAAATAATATGGGCTGTGCCACGGTAACTCGGCAACAAGCCATTTTTTATGTTTTTTTTTTTCTTTTTTGATGTTTGTAATTCATTGGATTGCCTCGTTATTTGTGGAAGAGTGAAATTTGACTTTACTTGGAGATTAGCGTGTGGGGAGGGGGTTGGGGGCTGGCTGGGTATCTGAGCGCCACTTGAATCTCCCAGCGCATGCAGTCCCTGGGAGATGAGGAGATAAGGTGTTAATAAACCGAAACCCCACAGCGGGTAAGTGTGACTGCAGCCCCGCTCACGGTACTGCTGTTCCTTTAATCACCACAATCAGGGGAATAAATACAAGTCAAAAAATATTTTTAAAAAGTGTATTTGGGAGCATTAATGATGGGCAAAATTTGTTGCGTGACTCAACATAAATACTAAAAATAGACGGTCCCGTTTAAAACAACAGTGCGTTAAAACATCCGGGCATTTCAGTATAATCCTGTTGGGTAAAACAAGCACTAAATGTATTATGATGTTTTTACAAATAATGAGAATGTTACTTTGAACGCTGATGGGGTTTTGGTGCGAGACCCGTGTGTGATCGCAGCTCTTTATACGTTGTTTACTGCTGAAATTGTTTTTTTCTTCTTTAAAAGCAGCGCTGAATTAAAATATATTTGTCCACGTTGCTGCTCTGTATATTCTGCTAACCTTGATTAACACCAAAAGGTATAATTTAAAGTTATCCTATCGTGATGGTTTAAATCTTTTAAAACTAATATTAACGATGTTATAACACGTGGATTAATTGAGTAAGCTGATCCACCCACGTTTCTACGAGTTTCATTCTCCCTGTGTGCGCCGTTACAGAAAAATTGATTCTCACTACTAAGTACAATTAGATCAATTAGTAATTAAATAGTTACGATCTCAAGTACTGGAGCTGTTGTCTTTTTTTTGCAGGTAAGTATTTCGAGATTTTTTGTAGCGTTCTTCTTAAATACCCTTCTTAGGATATTTAATTTATTGTCTTTCGTCTATATGTGTGCACTAAACAGTTACGCGCTGTCTGAATGGCGCTCATGCAGGACCTTGTACTCTGGAGCTACTTCAGATACATACGGAACTGCAGATAATAATCATGTGTGACATTTATAGCACCTACAGCGAGGCAGACAAGAGTCGGAGATTTACTGGGAAGAAAAGGGGGAATCTGTTTCCCGTCACGTACCGCTTCTGTACTTATACACACACATACATAGCAGCTTTCCCGAGTCGTTGCATATGATGCGCACAAACTCTTATTTCGGGCTCCTGGATCCCGGCAGCGGGTGCCGCTGATGTCTGCGCGCACGGTTTTTAGCGTAATGTTGCCGGAGTTCAGCAAAAACGGAGCACATGAAGGTTATTGTCGAGCGGAATAATCACGCACCCGGAGCGTGAAGGACTGTTCCTCGTCTGCACGCCCTGCCTCCGGTGAGGTGCAGGGGACGCGCCGGGTTCGGCGTGTCTCTGAAGCAAGAGGCCCATCTGACGCGTTGTCTGTGGTTCTTTGTGACGTCAGGCGGGGGCACCTCCACGTGGGGGTCAAAGGTGACCCCCCTCCCGGAAAACGCCTCCCTCTCACTGCAGCAATCTGTAGGGATCCGGCGCCGATCAGGGGCTCGCAGTGAGCGGCGTTGATTTCATACGGCTGGCAGTTTGGCGTGCCCTTTGAGAGGAGCACCACCGGTGGGCTTGACCTCACAACAGAATAAATTGTATCGGTTGCCTTCTGTAGCGAGAGGTCCTTGACCTCATAAAAATATATATTTATAAAGTCTGGCTGAATTAGAAGGGCCCTGTTCTCCCCGTTATTGCAAAAAATAGACCTTGTTGTCAACACAAGCATAATTATCCACTAGACTAACGCTTCCTCTGTAGGAGGCTGTTGACATTTCTCCTGAGAGATTTCTCATCTGCCTTTCCTGGGTAATGTTTGATTGGGCCTGGACGCTCTTTGTGTCAAAGAAATAATAAAAAGAATAATGCACTTTCCAGTGTGTTTTTGTAAGCGCAGAAATGCACAGGTGCCTGTTTTTGTGTGCTATTTACGCTTAGGCCACCCGTTAGCCTGAGCCGATGAGACATAATGGGAGTATTTTTATAATCCGTAGTCTTTCTTCAGGGTCAGACACTCTGTGCCGCTGCGCCTTGCTTTTTGACACACCTGCGGTCTTTCACGTGGCAGTCAGTCAATATCGGGAGCTCTAACGAGCCGTAATCGTGAAATTGCGACTGCGTCCGTTGAAAAGGGGGCGCGATTAAGGCAGCAAAGTGTGGCCATGGCTGGTGGCAGCGCCTTAATGCCGGACCTGGCATTAAAACCGGAATCAGACCTGCTGTAAAAAGGCTTCCGAGATTAAAGCAGGAATGAGTCCGGTTCTGAAGCTGCAACAGCGCGCGCCGTCTCTGTAGCTAAAATGCTGCCTTTTATTATTTAAAGAAGGAACGATGTCAAACTCAGGCTTGCGGAGGAAGGAGACCATATCAAGACTTAACTTATTTATTGATATCACGATTTTAAAGCCTCTGCTTTAAACGTCGAAATGCTGTTTGAAATGCGGGTAACCCTGACGCAGTGTTTGCTCTGGACGGGGGTCATTATCTTTTTGGATTCCACCGAGGCAAAACTGGTCAGTGTTAATTAAACGTGTCCAGCGCCTTGTATTTCTGGGGAGAGCACCGCCAGGAGTACGGGCGGCCACGTCATTGCGGCATTACCCCAAAGCCGGCCCGGCGGGGTGGGTCCCGGCCCGTGGTGCATTATGGGTACACACGTGACTCGTGCATACCGGAGGTAGTACTTTGTTTTTGAGATTAAATTATGAAACGATTAAATAACTGCAATGAACTCATTACTATTTTTTTTTCGTACGATTAAAATAGCCATTGTAATATAAAATGTACGACCTCCAGCCACCACTGACTTCTGTATGTATAGAAACTTACTCAGTCATGGTTTTATGTACTTAATAGATGACTTTTTATTAACCAAAATTAACAATTAATTAGACCAAAAAGATTATTAGTAGGCCTATATGCCTCTCTAATTGCAGATCTGTAGTCTTCTTGTCAAGGCGTAGTAACGCTAAAACTAGCTTTTTAATCACTGTTTGGCTGCAACTTACAAGGTGGACTGTAAAAGTGATACCGCGAAAGCTTTAATATATGTTCAAACATTTATTTGATTTAAAAGAGATTTCAATATCCAGAGAGCTGGGCGAGGGATTTAATCATTTTAAAGTGAATAAAAACATGAGACGTGAGTATATGAGTGTAGTTTCATTAATGGGCATCTTGTGGAGGTCTTCAGTTAAAACGAGGAGGGGGGGGGGGCTGGAATAATATGCTATAAATTACATAAAGATGAGCTCGGCTGCGGAAACGGGGCGAGTGACGGGGCCGTCTTTAAGGATCGGGTTTTCGCTGCGAGAAAACGCCGGCGCTGTAATAGGAGCCGTCCCCTACCCTGCTTCCTCTCTCTTCCCTGCCCGATTTACAAAAAAATTGCATCCCGGATAAAACAAAAGGAGCGTCCCCGCAAAATGCAGAGGATGTCAGGCGGCCGGCCGAGCCCTTCCCCGGGCCTGGTGATTAATTTTGTTTCTGCCTTACAAGCCCGCGGTCCCTGGCTGGGTACATGCTGCTGATGTACCGGCGAGCGCTGCCGTGGTGCTTCTGTGTGTTCAGGGCTGGTAAAGCGCTCAGGGGCTATGACTGTGTCAGTGTGATTTGATTTAGCATGCTCGCCTAAACTTTGTTCTTTGGCTGGAAAACAAAATTCCAGCTTTACCTACCCTTTTGATCAGGGAGACAGGGGCCCGAAGTGGCCAAGAGCTGCTTCTTCCTCCGCTTCAATCTGTTTTTTCTTTCCCTCCTTTTTTATGTGGGCTTGGAGTGTACTCTGGTAGGTAATCTATGAGTCATTTATGTAAAAAAACTCATCCAACTGAACAGCTGACCTTTATGTTTGACACTGGATCTCCAGAAGTTTTAAGAAAACAGTAATTAACTTATAAATGTGTAATATTCCAAGTGGACGGGCCATAAAATGGAACGTCGTGGTCCGACTGTCATTGGCAGTGTCCATGTTGATCTGTGATTGTTCCACCTGTGAAATTCTGGAAATTTTAGCTGTGGCCAAACTCTGACGATTGAAAACGAAAAGAAATTCGCCATCTTCCCAGACAGTGGAGAAGAGCGGGAGGGCTGAGGTTGGTGTGGACCAGGTGGCCGGACTGGTGCTTGTAGCCTGGCAGCGATGTCTCATGCGGATGGCTATTGTGGTTTTTAGCCCGGCAGCGGTGGTGGCAGGCTCCGTCGCATGGCACGCGTGACCCCGAGCCCCTTGGCGCGTCTCGCCGGTCGTGGGCGAATGGCGGGAAGGTGGCCCGGTTTTTCCGTTATCACTCGCATTCACACAGGTGGAGAGCGGATGCTTTCCAGACCCAGCTAGGGGGCAACAGATGGTACGCTCGTTAAGGGGAACCAGACTTATGACCGGAAGGTTACGGGTTCAAGACTGCGACCTGAGGCAGCACACGGAATCTGCGTCGCTTCTGTAAGCAAGAGCCAAAGATATGAATATATTTTATTAGCGTGTAAGTGACTTTGCTATGACATCAAAGAAAATACTCAATACAAACTGTGCAGTGGTGTGTACCTCGAATGAAGAAGAAAGTTTTACCTGTTGAGATCCTTAATTGCTGTTAGTTAATCGGAGTAAATTAATATAGTGCTGGCAGTTTTGGGCTCTGATGAGAATCAGATTGTATCCTTTGTGTTTAGTGGATTGGCAAACACAACACGTTCCAGCCAAAAAACACCCCCCCCAAGATGATACCTGCCCCCCACCCCTTCCTCAGGAGTCCTGGCAGACGAATCCGCAGCAACCATCACACAATTGTTATCATAATCATTGTCTCGATTTGTAGGTTTTATTCTTTTACGGGGGGGGAGCGGGGGTGGGCGTTCGGGTCCGCCAAACACGTCCGCTTCTTTTTGGGAATTCAAGTCCAGCGCAAGAAAAAGACTGACTGGCTCTTAGAAATCCACCCACACGGAAAGCAAAGCACTGTAGTGCAGAAAGAAACCCACATGACACAACCGTCTCCAGGAAGCTGTAAGCATATATGTTGTACATAAAGGATATTTGCTCAGTAGAGCTGCTCTCTTTGGCCCGTGCTGCAGGATTTTGCAGTCACTGAGCTGAACAATGGTTTATTGAGAGGGTGCGAAAGCATGCACATGGCTCCAAAGTTACGGGCGGGACCCCTTTTTATCGGGGACCTTGCTCCCTTCATCGACCTCGACGCTGAGGAGCAGCAAGGTCAACACGCCAGCCTGACCAGAGAACACCCCGTGGCTCTGGGAGATAAACACTGCTCTGCCGAATCGCTTCGCCGTTTCTATGTCGTTTCTTCTTCATCCGTCCTCTCCATATGCCAGACGAGTTCAGGGGAACAGCTGGGGCTGCGTTATTGCAGAGTGGGGGGTGTGGGGGTGGGGTCGTTCTACCTTTTATAGGAAAAGTGAAGAGTTTGTCTGTGTAGGATCTTGATAAAGAAAGCAGGCCAGGCCTGCGGTAATGTTACGCTAACTCCAATATGCTGCTCGCTCCCTGGCATCTGAAGTGAGTCCTCCACTGCCTCTTACATACATGCCAGGAAAGCATCTCTGTTTTCAAAGACAGCCTGCTTAATTACTGATTTTATCGCCTCTTACGCCGAGGCTGCCCGATCTGCGACTTTTTGCATCACACAGCTAATGCAGACCTCCGAGTGTGTATTATATAATTCAAAGAACAGTGTGACTCGTGACGCAGTGCTGTTACCGGAGGGGAATAAATCACTTTCTGTGGCTTTAATCTTCAGCCCCCACCTTTGTATAGTTAGGGTGAGCGGGGCAGACGCTGAACATATGACCTGTATTTGTCTGACATTAAACCGGTATGAGTTGATTTTAATGGGAAAATATTTGCTAAGGATGAACAATTTCTGTTGCTAACAGAAACCAGAGTTTTTTTTTAATGCTGTGTATATGTACGTTTGTCTTTATTGTATATAAAATTTTTTAGTTTTTCTGTGTAACGCAATCCCGTGGGTGGGGCCAATGCAAATTTTTTTTTCACATTAAAGCATAGCTGGCCTGCTGCTAATGCTTAGCCGCTAGTCGAAAAGAGTTTCTTATTGCACAATAACATTAAAGACTGTCGGAAAAAAAAGAAAAGCCAGGGTGAACTGTCATCCAGCTACAGCGTGTATTGAAAACGGCCAGCGCCAAGTGCATTGTGGGAAACCCTATTTCTCTCGGCTTGTGAGTTAATGGAGGTCGTCATAGCTCAGGAATGCTTTGTGGGAAACGTATCGCCCATCTGAAGATCTTACTTATTGTTTTCCGTTTCAATTAAGTGACATACTTGACACGCTTTAAAGTGAAATAAAGCAAACCACACTAAAAGAAGCAATAAAACGTATTACGCATAGTCCCGTGTAGAAATGCAGTCTGCAGTTTATTGAGATGGAATAGAAATGACTAATGTGCTTTTTCTTGATTTCTCTCTGGAAACATTGATATTTGTACATTTATTCCATGAACCAGCTGATAAAATGTGCAATAAAACTTTTTGCTCTTCTGTGGCCGAAAGATGACTGACAAAATTTTCTATAAACCTGTTGATCCATTTACAGGCCAGACATGGTTATTAGGGAAATTGTTTACTGTTCATGTATTCAAATTATGAAGAAAAAGAAGGCTGTTATTTGAGTTAAATCACATTAAATTTTATTGTATAATTAGCCGCTCATCTTAGGTCGCAAACCCTGGTCCTGGTTGGGGTTTTGTTTTCATATAGTTCCACACAGCAGCACACAACAGACCAACTAGCACTGAAAAGAAAACATGACTTTCCTTTGAGGGTCACACATTCCTTGAGCAGAAATAACTCTTAACCAGAAGGCATACCGGTCACTAAGTCAGTAATTGCTGGTCTCCCCCGCAGAAGGTCAGAACACACTGAGAACAGTATATTTAATAAAATACTTTTTTTGTGTTTTTGTGTTTTGGTAAAAAGTCTGTTTTCCACTTCACAACAACAAACAAAAGACGACAAATCATTATAATGTTCAGAAATTCAGATTTGGTGAGGATGCCACATTAGGAACCCAAAACATTTCTTTTGTTCTTTTAATTTACTTTGTAGTATCTCTTTACATTCACAAACTCAGTCTCGAAAATGAGCAGAGCACGAAGGTCTTCTTCGACACAGCTGGCCATCGCCGTCCTCTTGCCTCCCTGCTGATTCCATAAGAGCCAGCCGGGCGCCGTTTCCCTCATAAGTGGGCTGTTCTCCCAGGTTCAGCACTTTGGCAGACACATAGGCAGGTAATTCAGCATAAAGTGGAATTTTGGAATCTCTCACGTTAATAATAATTTGGGGGGAAAAATCCAGCTTTCGATGGTAAAACAAGGATTTACATACCGGTAAATTAGAGAGGTCTGGAACGTAATACTTTTGTAACATTTCTGGAATTTTCTGACATCATAGGTGTTGTTGCATCTTAGTACAGCTTACTTATAGTGCTTTAATATTCATGTTGTTATGTTTACATTATGTCTTTCTGCTCGTACACCAGTTAGACATCTTTTAATTTCAACTTCATTATTCTGAGAAGATGTAATCTCTTCCCCTGAAGAGCTCTGTTACTCATTGATGTGTTAAATTGAAGGTGCGCTCTGTATCAGAGGGGCTAATCCCACACAGATGAGTGCGGAACGGAGTGATGTCATGGGGGTGGGGGGTGCTCCCCAGCTCACACCTGAGATGAACTGGGACTTGTGTATGGTTGTTAGGGAGTAACCAGGCAGCTGGGATGGCTTGTGAGCTTTGGAAAAATTGCTCTGTGCTTCTAAAACGCAAACAGACAAACAAGGCCTTTGTAGGAGGATCGGTCTATGGTCAGTTTGGAGAGTCGTCCCTCTGATCTTCAAATATACACTCTAAAGGTTGCTCTAAAAATGCTTAAGCCTAAATGGAATCTTAGAAAATAACTGATGTCAGTCAGGCAAAATTATATGGAAATGTAACATTTGCCTGTGATGTAAGTTTTCACTAAGGAGTTGTGATTTAAATATTACTCTCCCAACATTATAACATTTATAACGTTAACCAAAAGTCATTTGTTTGAAGAATATCCTACACTGCACTGTAAAATTAAAGATGGAAACTTTTCTCCGTTCTGAAGTTTGCCTGCTAACCCCCCCCCCAGAACCCCTAATACTGTAAAACACAGCGGGTGGGAGGGACGATTTTACATGCATTCCTGGGAAACTCTTCTTATTGTGCCGGCCGCCCGTGGGGCTACAGAAATCCCTACTGGCAGGGAATTTGCGAGCCCCAGGTTGCAGACGGAGAGCAGAGAGCTGGCTGTGCCGCAGCAGAGGATGACCGCGGAGCGGACGCTTTAATCCGCGGCGTGTCAGAGACCGCGGAGTCCACACCCCCGTGCCTCTCTGCCTATTACCAAATTAGTGTGTGAATCTCGGACGGTGTCTGGGTGCTTAATAACAGCGAATATGGGTTCTTCCCACAACAAAGGTAGTAACCATGTTTTAGAATAAAAAATATAAGAGGACTATGTAATACTTCAGTCACTATTAAGTAAACCCTCACAGTACGATGGATTTTTGAAACCTAAGTATATTTCATTTCAGACAAGGGGGAAAAACACGTTTAGTGAGAAAAGAAAATATATAAAAAAAAAGGTTCACTTTGTTGTTTTATTTTTCAGCACACGGCTACAGCAGCAGATCCGATGCTAGTGTGTTTTTTTAATCTTCAAATAAGCAATCGGGCAATATCTGGAGAGCCCGAAAAAAAAACTTGGAACAAATGTTTTCCATCTGTCTGATGGTTTGAAATAACACTTTGAAAATCCCCAATTGAAAGCGGCCGTGCATCGCGTGGCTCAGCCGAGAAGCTTGTGTGTGTCTGTTTTCCCTCTTCCGAGCCTATCAGTTTTGGTAACTAACCAATTTTATTCATTCCTTGCTCTGTGAGTCGAATGAAATAAAATGTCTGCCCTGTACAAAAATAAGTGATACTACAGGATTTAAATAGTCTGAACCTAAAAGGGGGAACTTCAACACAGTTTTACTTTTAGTATGTCTTTGTTACAATTTCCCCCATTCTGCTGAAATATAGTTACAGCAAAAAGGGTGAATAATTACTCTTCTGCACATACTTAGACTCATCATTGAGGTTTTGACTGTATATGCCGAAGGACCTTTAAAATTAGACAAGTGTGCTAATTGCTCAGTTTTATACGCGCCTGCATAGATCCTCACGTGAGGAAATGTGGGAAAATGGCAAATTAAATTTACAGTGCAGCTTCGACAAGATAAAATCGAGGCCTCTCGTAAGCGTTTTGTTTGACTCCGTTCGGCTGAAAGGAATAAAAGCGTTCGATTAATTATACGGGCCCCGTGAATTATGCCTTGAGTTATGAAAGTCAACGGTTTTCAAGTGGCAGAGGGGAAGTACCTTGTACACTCCACTCGGCCTCACTAAGAGGATCTAACTTCTGAAAACAACAAGCTCTTTGATAATATCATCGGATTATAGCGTCAGCACGGTGGGAGGACTCCTGAGGCGAGGGCGGCCCCTTCCCTCCCCAAAACGTCCGCTACATGCACCCCATGACTGTGTAAAACACCTCCCGAACAGCTCAAGCTGGCTCTCCTGAAGACTCGGCCTTCTTCGACGGGCCACACACTTCCATTCATGAATCGTAAGCCCACCCCCCCACCCCAGCAAGCGTCCGTGTCGACACAAAGCGGCAGAATAATGGGGGCCGACCCAGGGACGCTGGGCCGTGCACGGACAGCCGCTCGCCCGGCGTCGGAACAAAGGCCCATGGACGGCGTAATAACGCGAGGCGACAGGCGTCCCGAGTTCCCGTGGCCACCACCCCCACGCCGCCAAATGGGCTGCTTTCAGATGCCTCATCCCAAGGCACATCTGCGCTGCAGTCTCTGTGGACCGGACTTATGTGGGCAAACTGGCCTTTTTATTACCTTTAAATTACTGATCAAGCTGAACTGGCTGTTGTATCGCCCTGTTACTCGGCTCTTTTATGTGAAAATGTTCTAATTCATATAAAAACCCAGAGTTTCTTTTCATGGAAATTATTTATGGATGCTTTCTGTCCCGCTCTTTTTTTTGCCTTTTTCTGTGCCAATTTAGTTTTTTTCTGCCTGCGAAGCAATCCCTGCCCCCCCTACCCACCTCAAACCAGCTCATGGCTCTTTTAAACACTGTGGGTCACTAAGCTAATGACTGAGCCTGGACTCAGAAAATGAACCCATTATGGCATCGGAAGCTGCCGTCTGGGCCCCGGGACCCAGCCCATTCGCAAGCAGAACACCTTTGCATAGCCATGCCAGCTGGGAGTTTGCCTAAATCATGGTCGACGGCCGGAAGAAATGCCACAGAGCGGCTTGTGACGTGCGCGCGCGGCCGTGTTTATGCCATGACAGGCACAGAGGCCGGGTACTTTAAATGTCTTTGGTTGTTAAAATATCCCTCTGTCCTTACATTACAGCAGAATCTTTGCAGTCAAAAAATGGTGGCTTTCCGAACCCCTCATTTCCCAGAATCCCCCAGGGGCCACAAATCACTTTTAATACTGATTGTTCTGGTATAATAAAATTCCGTAAAAATTTTACTAAATGAATAAATAAAAGCTATGCTCAGCATGCAAACAGCAAGCATATATACTAAGTAATTATATATACTTTTTAATTTGTATGTAGACTCATTATCAGATTGAAGTGAGGGTTATCTTATTTAATCCATGCTTGCAAAAGGAAATTGCAAAGATAAAAGAAGAATCCCGTCGAGGCCATGGCACCCGGCATTTCCGCAAGGAAAAACCAGCAACTGGTCGTCATGGGGGGCGCTCAGATGAAATGTGGACCATCCAGTCTGTTAATTTTGACTGGCGGCTAGGGGAAAGTCCACCAACGATTGGCAACTGGCCAGATATGAATCCGTGACATGGACGGAGGAAGGGTAACCCCGGCAATGGCTAAGAAGCAGCAAGACCAGCGGGATTGGGAAATGCGAACAAAGTGCAGCTAGCTAAAGTGGAACAGGAGAGAGAATATGAACAAAGCACAGCGAGCTAAAGAGGAACAGGAGGGAGAATTTGAACAAGGCGCAGCTAACTGAAGTACAACAGGACCGAGAATATGAACAAAGGACAGCTAGCTAAAGTGCAACAGCACTGAGAATATGAACAAAGGACAAATATCTAAAGTACAACAGGACCAAGAATACGAACAAAGCACAACGAGCTAAAGTGCAAAAGGACCAAGAATACGAACAAAGCACAGTGAGCTAAAATACAACAGGACCGAGAATACGAACAAAGCACAGCGAGCTAAAGTGCAACAGGACCGAGAATACGAACAAAGCACAAATATCTAAAGTACAACAGGACCGAGACTACGAACAAAGCACAGCTAGCTAAAGTATAACAGGACCGAGAATACGAACAAAGCATGAATATCTAAAGTATAACAGGACCGAGAATACGAACAAAGCACGAATATCTAAAGTATAACAGGACCGAGAATACGAAC
>JAAGVU020000043.1:15695890-15714772 GCA_011763525.2 Mormyrus iriodes | reverse complement strand
TGTGGTGCAGTGCAAAGCATGCTGGTAACTGCATAATTAGTCCTGCTGACCAACCCCACGGCATCACACATATGTCAGCCAATCGTGGGCAGTGGGTGGGATCAGAACAAACGAAACGGTTCGCTTCGGGAATTCTGCATAGGCGGTACGCCGAACCGGTGATCATCATAGTGATGACGTGTCATATGACGCAGTATTGCCAAAACAACATCAATTCCGTTGATTTTGTCTGAAATATACAGCCACCTTGAAGGTTTGTCAGCTTAAGACTGGCTCCGGGCGGGATGGCAAGTGGGATGGTATGACACAGCGATGGGGGAAGGAGCCTGGGTTTCGTTTTGTGGCAGAACCAGAGACGGGGGTAACAGAGGGATCGGTGGGGAGCAGAATCAGCAGATGGGAGGGTGGGAGGCTCTGGGCGACAAGAGGGATATGGGTAAAGTCTGGGTCGGCCATCAGGGTCTGGGTGTGTGTACAGAAAGATCAGGTGCAGAAAAGATATATATATATAATACATGACTCCTGAATGGTCTCTTCTGGTCACATGACTCCAGAATGGTGTTGGATAACTATCCAGTTGTACCAATTGGCAAAAGTGGGCAGCTTTGGCAAAAACTAAACACATGTGTGACAGGGAAAATGTTGCTGGTTATAGGGCGAGGCCTTGCACTATGCAAGCAGATGGATTAACAAGCCCAGGTTGGGTGAATTAAGCAGGAATCACAGATCGTAAATATTTCAAGCGACGTATATCCAGAGATGAGAAAGGTCTGCCTAATTGGATTCCGTCTCCATTGTTGTTACAGAGCGGATAGCTGATTATCTTATTCTTAATACATGTTTATCTTTCATTTGTGTTTACTGCGGTTCACAACACCGCGTAATGCGTGGCAGATCTGTTCGTTCAACCCATGGCACGGAAATAAGTGTAAACATTTCGGAGCTACTGCCTCAACATTAACTTTTAATGTGTCGTCATGTCGACGGCGCTTCAGATGAAACCCTCGCCGATCTGAGCTGTATAGGGCCGGGATGAGTGAGTGGAGTTTAGTGGATTTACTAGAAACTGCATAATTGAAATAAAAATATAAAAAAGGTGTGAAGATGTGACTGTTGCCCTTCTGTCCCCTCAGGATTCAGCCGTGCTGCCCTGCCGTTCGGCCTGGTACGGAGGGAACTGTCCTGCGAAGGTTATCCCATTGACCTGCGTTGTCCAGGAAGTGATGTAATAATGATTGAGACAGCTAACTACGGCAGGACGGACAACAAGATTTGCGACGCCGACCCCTTCCAGATGGAAAACACCAACTGTTATCTTCCAGATGCCTACAAAATTATATCGCAAAGGTAGGCCTCATGCCTCCTGTAAATCCATCCCACTTAGATATAAACCTCTTTCATCATGCCACAGAAACGTTCTCCTGTCAGAGACAGACAACGAAAAACGTTTGTCGCCTCAATTAGCAAGTATCACATCAAACGACTTCTTTGTTGACAGTCCCCGGAATTAACAAAAAAAAATGTACATTCATAACAACAACCACTGAACAAATATGCAGAGCTGTGGTTTGTTTGTGTGAGCGGTAAGCCGTAGATAACATGTCGCATTATATAAACACAGCCACTGTATAGTTACAGTGTGTTGTAGCATTTTTAGGGTCTCTGAGTAAGTAGTCACAGCGGGTAAGTCACTGTGCTTTATGTGCACCTCCGTCTGCAGACTGAATCAATAAGGGTAACAGGGTAGAGAAAGTAATAGCAGTCTGGTACGTCCTTACAGTCACAGAAATCAGCATGCCTCCTGGAAAACACAGAAAGTCCCCCTCATTTTCATTCCGACTTATTCGGGATAAGAAGAAGCCGTAGGTACTACAGAATGTTAACTGCATGAGCTCAATGCAAATTGCAAAGAGAGCCGGCAGTCAACGTCCCAAAAATGAGGGTATGAGGTTCCGGGAATCTTTGCTTTGAATTCAGCGGACGTTAACATGGTGTCGTAAAGCCCTCCGCCACACATACACACCCCTAAGATTTTTTCCCCTATATACACCTGGCCATCTGGTAAATCAAACACCAACACCTGGATTTGAGGGTAATAGGAGGTAAATGCTTGGTTGAAGTGCCCGGCTAAGCGCAGGAAGGTAATTCCTGAGTTGCAATATTATTGCATGTCAGGAGCATGATCCCCCGCCCTCCTTTTTATCCGATTAACGTAACGCGCCGCCTTGCCACTGCTACTAGAGTAGAGATGCAGCATTTCTGGCTGCGTTGTCTCGACACCAAATAAATAATAAAAACCTCCTGTACACCCCCCCACTGAATCTGATCAGTCAGCTCTTGATGAATGAGCCTGATTTTAAATAAGGTGCCCAAGGCTTTATTTTTCTGTTCTGACAAGGCGTAATGCATCAGTATCGATAATTGGGAATATTGCACAGTTCCCAGAGATGCTTGCATATGTATAATCTATATAATATATACGCTGACATTTATAAATGTAAATCGGCAGCGTTAATTAAATAAAGAGCCCTGCTTGTGCGTGCTGATTGTGGCTGAACGGCAGGGGGGCCTCACGGCGGCGAGGATGGGCGGGCGGATTCCCGATCACTGGTATGCTCCCTCCACCCCTGTTTCCCACCCTTCTGTTACCGTGTTTATCAACGTGGGACTGCAACGACGTATGCTTACTGACTTTAGTGCGTCTGTGTGCGTCTTTATCCATCTGCCCATCTGCCTGTCTGTAAGAGCAGCCCTGAGCAGGGTCAGTGACACGGACCACGAGACGAGATGAGAAGCGGGGCTTAATTTAGGTTCAGGAGCAGGGAGGGGCTTACGGACATGGTGAGGAAGAAATTTGGGCACCTGGAGACAAAGCAGGTGACAGGTTTTGGGAAGAACTTAGCTGGGTTAGGGCACGGGGATTGCAGCCAGAGCCCACAGGCTCATCGTAACGGGGATCAGGACCCATATGAAGTTAAAGGAGACTAAAACCCAACTGCAGAATGCCTACGCCGCCCCAATCCTATCCCAACTACCCCTCCCCCCTCCCCCAAGCAATCTTGCCATATTTATTGTTTGTCTCTAAACGTCAACATAAATGCCATGTAAATATGATTTTTTTGGTCATATGAACTGTTGAAAAGGTATGACTAGGGCTTGTGGCACCCATGACGAGGAGAATTTAAGAAAAGAAACCTCTGCATTAGTGTACAATAAGCGGAGGCTGGGATTTATTTTCACTGGTGGGAGTGGCTTTGTACAGTATGCATGCGAATTCCCATTGGCTGCGGTCGTAATTGTTTCCAGGAAGAGGGAAAAAGGCAGATCCTGGAAAAGGTGCAGTGTCCCGTATCTTACCTATTGAATAATGGTTTTCTTCAGGGGCAGAAGGCCCCCCGGTGGATTGAGGATGTCTATGTTTGTGCCTGATAGAGCTCTGTGCTGTGCTTCCATATGGTGCCGGTATGACAGGGAAAGCAGGGAGATGTTCAAATTTTGTGAGCCATGATTAGCTCAGGTTTTAGAGCAAGGACTCCACTAGCATCCCACAAATGTTTTTGTGTGTGAGAGAGAGAGACCCAAGCTTCCCCTCTGTTTGTCACACACACATGATGCCCACGGTGGCACTAGGTGTTACATTTTCCCAGAATTCTGTGCAATTTCCATGAACGAGGCTGTCAGAAACATTTCTCCGTATAGTGTTACCCAGCGGTCATGGGCTGCTCTTTTCTTATCTAGATAGTCATATAAATGCATTATTTATGATTGATATAAAAAATATATGTCTGCTCGTTTAGGTTAAAATCTGACAATGCATCAGCATAAAGCCATTTGTGGAATTTACTTGCCCTAACCCGCAACCACTGCTGGTACCAGGTGAACTTCATAACTGAGCCCAGACCAAGCCGGCATTTCGTCCTAAATCAAGTTGAAGGGGTCAGACCGAGTTTAACAGACACAAATCGAATAGATATTCAAAACTATAGACCCATAAAGCAGATCTGAGTGGTCGGCCACACCGCCTCATTACACACAGCCTTCCCGTCACTGGTGTCTTGTGTCCCTCAGCCAGTTTATAATGTATAATGATCTCTGATATCTCCCCTCGGATGCTGTCTTCTCCCTGTATTTGTTTCAAGTTTGGGTGGAAAGGTCTGCTTTCATTTAATATCACTATTATATAATTCATTACATTTTTTTGTGGAAAGTATACATAATTCCTTAATATAGAATAGTATAGCTTCATACAGTCTCTTGTCAAATATAGCAAGACTCCATGTTTGTAGGGAAACAGATGTGATGAGAAGATGAACTGATATTTTATCTTGGATCTTTATCTTAAGAACTGGGTGGCAGGATTTGGGCAAAGCCAACAAGGTACACTTTGGGGGTGGGACCTTCCAATTTTGCCCTCCATAAGTAAGTGTACTGGGGGGGTCATAGAGGCAGTCCACCAATGCTGTCTTGTTTATTATAATGACTACACATCATGATTTGTGATAGGGTTAGGGTTACTGGTGTTAAAACATTAAAATATGCCCCCCCCCCCGCCAGATGGTTATGGTACATCCGATTCTTCTCACAGTGCAGTAGATAATATTGAACATTGATTTCTCCTGCTGACCCTGGCAGGACCAAAGGAATTAGTTCAGTATCTGAAAGCCCGGGGACTCCGATTCCCCAATACTCAGGCATCGTCCCCCTGCAGAATGCTTTTCGATCCATCTTCCTGAACAGAATGGCACATCGTCTCTGATGAAAGGCGTCAGGTAAAATGTTTAAAATGTTTAACACCCATCCGGATAAGCGCTTTTATAATTTGGGACAATAGCGGTACCGAAAGCGATGAAAATGAAAAGCGACGCCTGTGTCAGTGAGGAGCAGGACACGAACAACTCATGACCGCCAACTATATAGACGGTCCCTAAAATAACAGCGTGATCTTTGGCGTGGTGGTAACCGGTCGTGTGCCTTTAGCTGGTACAAATTATCTAGTGGTTATACTGTTCCTCCTCCTATTTCGTCACCCAAAGCAAAGTTAACATTGGACAGATATAATGAAAAATTTATTCGAGCTGTTCTGTTTCTTTTGATGGCGATATTTTCCCTTCTAATAGCAAGATACCTCGCAAATAATTTTACGGGGGCAAATGATGCATCCATACATACAAGAACAGTTAATAATTTACCCAGACATGTCCTTAGTGATAATTACATTTTTTCACGTATGATCATTAAATACTGATGAAGGGCTAATTGTCATGTTATGTTGGTTATTATGAGTTGTCAGGCTTTTTGTTAGCCTTATTCATCTTTCGTTTTATTTTTTATTTTTTAATATATGAACAAGGTCTGTCTTGTTGTGCTAATCAGTTTCCCGTATTGAGGAAAGACAGATGTGGGCAAAAAAAATCACCTTTCTTGCAAGGGAGGAAAACATAATCAAGATTACAGGCAAACATATTTTTCATTTGTATTCATTCCTTCGGGAACCAAGGTCATGCGTAGTAGAAATGAATAAGCACTTTATAAAGATTGGGGCGCATTTTTTTGGTTCGAAAATCGGTCTAATTTAAGTGAATTACTCTCAAAGCACTATGCAAAGTACAAACTGGCTTTTTACTACAAATCTTGTCAATAGTTATTCTCAAACTGGGTGTATACCCGCAATAGTTCCCCAGAAATGAGATTGAACAGAAGGCTCGTGGTAGTAAAACTGCACTACAATTGTCCCGGGCTCTTTAAAATCCTTCACGTCTCATTCTTTCCCTCGACATTAGTCTCGGAAAGACAATGATTCCTGCCTTTTTCCACGATGCTTCCTTTGCGGATATTGACAGATGTGATATCAATTAACCAAGTTGAGTTATCGATCGCTGCAAGTCAAGAATGGACAAAAGAATCGCACTGTTCCAAAGCCGTGGCAACTTCTAAAGTAAGGATTGGAGTCGGCAATAATCCCATTTTTTCTCTCCCCCCCTCCCCCTTTTTCCTCTCAGGTGCAACAATCGAACCCAGTGTGTTGTGATTACTGGATCGGACGTCTTCCCTGATCCCTGTCCGGGGACTTACAAGTACTTAGAGGTCCAGTATGAATGTGTTCCCTACAGTAAGTATACAATTTCATAGGAGTGTCTCAGCTGTTGCGTTTACAGATGAAACTCCAGCAAATTTAATTTATCTAACTGTTTTCATACCTGGGAAAAAACTGTGTTTACTGTGCTGGTGATGTTAAAGTGCTGTTTACGCCAAATGCTGAGAACGCTAGATAGGTATGTCTGTCCTCTGCCACATCTACCGTTTAGCTGGCCCAAATTGGGATCACTAGGGTGTCGCGGACCTGGCCGTCTGCTTGGTTGCTTTATTGTATTTATGTATCAGCTGGGATAGTCAGGGAGAGCGACATCTCTCTTGGCACTGCGTGTTGGTATGTAGTTAGGAGGGTAATAAGATTTGCTTCCACTGGGCACATCAGTATTAGTGTGTGCCAAGACGTTGGCTTGTAATGGTATATGAGCAATTACTTTTTTAATTACTTTTTCTTGCCGATCTCTGAATCACCTCTTCTCTACTGAGCACTTAAACACTGAAGATGAAACTGGGAGAGATTTGGCTCCGAAGCGACGAGCCGTAAATCAAAGCTCTGCTGTGCACGTGCGCGTTTTGTCACTCACGTAAGTCGAGTCAAGGGGAGTTAATTCCTGCGGTTTCTCTGGATCTGAAAATCACATCCACAACTCATCTGGAGATTGCAGTTATTATCATTATTTGTGTCTTTTGCTAAGGTCTTAAACTGCAAACATTGTATTTTTACGTATGATTTTGAAAAGTTTTTTTAAGAGTAAAAAAAAAAACAGTGCTATTTAATTCACCCAAAACGTATGTATACAGTGATGTATTTTACATTACTGAATAATATTACGTCATTCTGCAAATATAGCAGAGGATTTACAGAGTTTAATTGTGTAATTAAATGCCCAAAGTTAAACGCTGTATGGACAAAATCCGTTTCTTTACATAAATGGATGTCATAGTTGGAAAGCGATCAGCTTGCTGAACTGCGATTACATGCGAGATTTAAATGAACACATTCGGTGTGGCAGACTTCCTATCTCCCAAGAACTTTTCATTTAATCAAAGTATGCTAAAAACAACACAAAACAGTAACAAACCAAGAGATAAGTAGACAAAATATATTTTGAAACACAATGGGCAATAATCAAATTCAATATCACTGGTATGACAGGTATGTCTACTTTCTAGGGTAGCTTAATGTCAATCCAGTCTGACATTTTTCAGGGTAATACGATTTACAAGAACATCGGATTGTTATGCAGTCCAAGTGGATTAACATTCTGACATAACACTCGGTCTGTGTTTAGCCGCTTGTCCTGAATAGGTAAAGATCGGGAAAATATTAATTGTTGTTTACTTGAAAAGGTAAAATGGTCGAATTTGATAGAGACAGCACCAAATGTTCCTTGGACAAATAGAGCACAGTTTTGAATATTTAACAATTACAATTAACAATGTAATTGCAGTTGAAATGTCAATACCTACAGATGAATCATGAAAAAACGTTTGTTATTGTTAGCCTATATGATTTATGAAGAGAGCATTGCCTTAGATTTAAACATCACACTAAGTTAGGTTACGGTATGTGCAGCATATGCATGTGAGAGAGATTAAATAAAAAATCTTTTTCGTGTTTTCAAAATCTATTAATCGACAATTAATGAATTAATTAATTTAATTGGCTGTTTGATTAAAATTGTAATTCAGTCAAGCATGTACAGCACAATTTTTTTTCCAGGAGGGGAAATACTGCATTAGAAATTTAAAAAACCAAACCACCCTAACTGGGTGCTGTCACGTGATGGAGCCGTTTACCATTATAACATAATAATAATAATAATGATAATAATAACAACAACAACAACAATAATTATTATTGTTATTGGGTTTCTGTTTTAATATTAGTTTTGCGTTTCGCGGACGGCTGAACCGCAGGGCGCGGTCTGCTGCTCATTGTCGATTTTCACGCTGAGACTCTGTCAGATAAAAAAATAATTAAGAAAGAATGTAATATGCACATACCACCAGAAATTTTTGAGGACTACTGCTGTTTTTTAATAAAAGCGACGCCTCCTCTGCTCCCTTTTGGGTATGTTTATTGGCCAAGGCTGCGGCAGCATTTAAATGATTATAACCGGACGTTTTGCGATTGAATCAAACTGAAGAGCGCCCATGACAGCCCCCGTGCCTCCTCCACAGTCCTGGGGAAAGGCAGTGTCGCAGTGCCACGTGTTACTGTAAAACGAAGGGACAAATTAGGTTTTTCCATTTCCCGGTTGCCTGATTAATCAAAATTCGGTTCTAATTATCAAGGAAAGACAGTGAAATGTGGCATATCAGATTCCATGCGCTGTGTGTGATTTATGTATTTTTAAAAAGCATGTTTAATTTGGGACGGGGTGCAGCGCGGAGCTTCCTCTCCAGCCCCCACCGGCGAGGGCCGCTAGGATCCCGCTGCCCCGCTGTAATGAGGCGGCGCTGGCTGCACAGGCGGCCGCTGTTTTGCAGGATGGCCTCTCATTACTTACAAACCCAAGCAGTTGCGTCGCGCTTTTTTTAACGTAGCTGCGCGGTTTGTCGCGCTTCTTTGGTACCTGTAGGCATTTGCGTTTAATCACCCAAGTCAATGTGTTTATCTGCGTCGAACAAAGCGCCCCAGAAGGGAGAACGGGGCGAAATTATTATCAAGGTGTTTTGGGTGTCTGGGGCACGAAAAGCTTTCGGTTTCTATTTTATGTTCTTTCTTTTCAATACATGTATTTCATATTCATTTGAGGGGGAAGAAAGTTTAATATAACTATATATATATATATAGTAGCCTATTTGTTTGTGTTTTAAAAGTCATTTTAACCCCCCTCTCATTTTCTACAAACATGGTATATTTTTCCGTATTTTATTCAGGTTTTCGATCTCCGGGCCGCGGTAGAAATCGATGTGTGTCGCTCAGTCTCGTTATTTTAATGTTATATACATGTCTTACTCCTTGCCCCCTTTGCTTTTGCAGACCTCCGGATTGCTTGCGATGCGCGCGTAGACCTGCTGAGCCATGATCGCAGTCTTGCTTACTGACGCCTAAACGCCAGCTACCCCGTCTCTCTTCCTTTTGCAGGGATCCCTCACAGCGCTAATGGGCCACATTTACGGTTCTCACTTTCTCGCCGCTTGCTGTTGGACTCCTTTGGCAGATACCGCTAATAATCGCACTTCCCATTGAGCATTACCTCTCGCTACACTGCAATTAGTCTTTGTCATCTCTATTAGACCAAGTCAAATATAATCTAATAAATATTCATGATTTTTAACAAGTTCAAGTGTGACATGATAGTCTAACCAGAGCAACATTTACACATCAAGGGAAAAAAATCTCATCCTGCAAAGGCCCAGAAATCATTTGATCCTTCATTACAGTGGCGTATTTGCTTGTTGATTTGCGTAACCTGTTCTTTGTGCTGTGAGTGATGGTTTTCATGAGGTCGACCTACCCGCTGGTCTGTATTATATTAGCACTTACTATCTTCTGTTACATATAACTTGAAGTATTACCCTGAACTGCCCTTATGTGGTGACATTTCTCATACACAAAGCAAAGTGATGGAGCTAGCTTCCCTATGACCATCTCTTCTTTCAGTCCGGAGACCTTAGTACATTTTCACATAACAAGAAGGACATGCCTAAACACGTTAAGTGTTTAGGCTAAGTTCCCAGGAACTGGTTGAAGATAAAATTAGTATAGCTTGCATGGTCCACCACTTTAAGACAACATGCAAACATTTAACATTAAAATGACCCAAAAGGCATTTTAATTAAGATTCTGTAATGCTTACTGCTTTAACAATAACGTATAAGGAAGCTGACTTTTCTTAGTCATTAGGTCTTGTACTAATGGGCTTATCTGCGATTGATGTTGTTATGTGATAGGTACATTTGGTAATCAACAACTGCACGAAACAGTTTACCAACAAGCCCTTAAAGCTAAGGATGGATATTTTGTACATAAACACGCACGTCTGTACTTTAGGTGTAATATTTATTTGTATACATGTGCCAATTTGGTTATAAGCAGTAGGCCCATTTAAACTTAAACATATAGCTGAACACTTGTACATTTGGCCTTTGCAATTTTTTAAGTACATTTGAGTTACTGAATGAAAGCTGTACTGATTTGGGCTGTCGCTTATATTTTATCTGTCTTTATTTTTCTTATTTTTTAATTTATGTTTAATATTGACTGTGAATGTAAGCACTGATATAACCAAGACAAATTCCTAGTACATATAAGTGTATCTGGCCAGTAAAGTGAAATTTTCTTGGTTTTCAATATCTGGATTAAAACACAAGGTCAAAGAAGGAAAAAAAAAAAAACAAGGAATCATTTTTTTTTGTATAGCAAACTGTTAGTATGTGTGCTTTCCACTGCAGTTACATGCAGAACTGGGACACGTCGCTTTGACCACTGGACACTCTTTTGTCTCACCGTGACACAATGTTATATGCAGTTATGGGAGTTTCCAGCCATTCTGTACTACCTGAGATATGAATAGTTCAGTTACAGCTCCCCGCATTGTATCTCTGACATTTCATGACCACGGCTCGCCACTGTGGTTCACGACATAATCTCCCGCGATCTGCTCTGCCACCGTGACGCGACCGCAATGTTATAAAGGCGTCGGTGCAGAGCGGACCGCCAAGCGCCGATTCTGATGTCTAAACTTAAGCCATCAGAATTGGAAACTTGTTCTTCTCATTGAACTAACACTGACCAACCCTTCTGGAGAGGCAGAAAGAGATACTCAAAATACTAGACCTGTACAGTCATATGCCTTAGCTGACATTATTCTGAGCAGTCCTCCCAAGCGATATCCGTTTGACCCTCTCTCCTCCTCCGTCTCCTAACCCGACGTTTATTTCTTCACGTCAGGATTGCCAACTGTACATGACCGTATATATCTCTGTTTTTTTCTCTCTCCCTCTCTCCAGAACAGGTCTGCCTTAAAATGTTTCTGTCTCGCGTTTTCTGTTGTGCTGTGCTGATGCTTATAGAGATGAACGTTAATTCATGTTAATCTCTTTTCTCCCTGCATCCGTCTCATTCTCTCTCCCAATGCCCAAAATAGAAGTGGAGCAAAAAGGTAAATAACAGACCAAAAACCCCCCCAAACTGTAGCTCCTTGTTTTTGTGAAACGCGGTTTTAAAGCCTCCCGTCCCCATGCTCCTTGTAGGCAGTAGAGGGGAAAAAAAACTAAGTCACTTAAGTGCAGCAGCGCAAGTCAAATTATTATTATTAAAAATCAGACCAGGCAGCTTAAAGCCATAAGTGGACTGTAGTCACTGACCTTCGGGGCGATTCATCTTCCATTCCCCTGGGCATATTCGCTCATTTAAAGTCTATCTTTGCCTGGCTTTCTCTGTCCATATCATGTCATGGTAAAAAGGGCTTCTCTCCTCTGCTGTACTTCTCTACCCGCCGTTGTCCGCGTCCCACCCTTGTTCCACAGCTTAATAATTTCCGTTATTTCCAGTCCGTTATTTCTCTCTTTTGTGTTCTGGAAATAAACTCTTCACGCCCTACTCAGGTTTTTGCTTTGTAGCTGTTTTTTTTTTAAATATTTATAATTTATGTATTTGTTCTTTTGCCTTATCCCTTTTTAAATACGTCATTTCCCCCACACTGCAACGAGACTCGCAGGCAGCGGGTGAAAGTTGGCCGTAGGTGAAAACGCACGCTTAAAAACACACCGAATCCTGCTTCTTCTCTGCAGAATTTCTTTCTTATGCTACATTCATTTGCAGGTTACTTTGTCTAAAATATTACAATATTTGATGGCCATAGAACTTAACACTCTTGTCGTTTTGTTTTATGTGTGAACAGATTTCCCTGTATATACACATTAGTCATCTGTAGTACACTGACTTCTGAACCATTTATATTTACATTTTTCATATTTTTCCCCCCTAAATTATGTTTTTCATAGAGAACATCTCAGAATGTCTTGTTTAAAGGTTGGCATGGCGTGTCCATCCTGCTTAATGAGCCTTGTGTTTTATTCTTCCCCTGTTGCTAGTCTTTCTTTGCCCAGGAACTCTAAAAGCTGTGGGAGACGCTTCCTTTCTATTTGAGACGGAGCAGCAGGCCGGGGCTTGGTGCAGAGACCCGCTACAGGCGGGCGACAAAGTTTACTTTATGCCGTGGACCCCTTACCGCACGGACATGCTGCTGGAGTACGCCTCGCTGGAGGACTTCCAGAACGCGCGGCAGACCACTACGTACAAGCTCCCTCACCGGGTGGATGGCACGGGGTTCGTAGTGTACGACGGCGCCGTTTTTTTCAACAAGGAGCGTACCCGCAACATCGTCAAGTTCGACCTGAGGACTAGGATCAAAAGCGGTGAGGCCATCATCAACAACGCCAACTACCATGATACGTCACCCTACAAATGGGGCGGGAAGACGGACATCGACCTGGCCGCGGACGAGAACGGCCTGTGGGTTATTTACGCAACGGAGCAGAACAACGGAATGATCGTGATCAGCCAGCTGAACCCTTACACCCTCCGCTTCGACGGCACCTGGGAAACGACCTACGACAAACGCTCGGCCTCCAACGCCTTCATGGTCTGCGGCATCCTCTTCGTCGTGAGGTCCACTTATGAAGACGGCGAGAGCGACTCCAGCAAGGGTCTGATCGACTACATGTACAACACCAAGCAAAACCAGGGCGAGTTTGTGGATATCCCCTTTCCCAATCGGTACCAGTACATAGCAGCGGTGGATTATAATCCCAGAGACAACCAACTGTATGTGTGGAATAACTTCTTCATGCTGAGGTACAACCTGGAGTTTGGACCACCAGATCCAGCTCAAGGTAAGCCGAACCGCAGAATTCACCACGTCTTTGTGTGAAGCTAGACAGAGGCTTTAGCTTTTTGGTTGACCACGGATCGCGGGATATGACATGGAGGCAGGTAGTTCACCTAGAGTGGGAAGCGATGGAATAAAACTTGAAAGTGGCCAATCCAAGACTCGGTTGTTGGTCCATGGGGGTATGGGCTAGTTCTGAGCAGTAGCGGTAATCCCCATGCCCTCCCCCGATCTGCCCTGGTCAAGGGGACGATGCTTTCGTCCAGCCTCCACCCGTTTGCGGCAGCGTTTCACAGGGAAGGATCTGCCGACTACAAAGACCCAGGGAGATCAGTCGCGGGCAGATGTGCTCTTGGCTCCAAACATTGCTTTCGCGAGGTGAAATGGAGCAGACTGGTCCTGAGGACATGCTTTGTGCTTGTATTGTAGGGGCCCCCGTTATCAAAGGCCGCTCTGAATCATACCCCTAGTCCAGTCCTGCTCAAAGTGCTGTGTCCTGCCAGGAGAGGGCTAGCTTGCTGTGACCGGCACTCACTGTGTGCTTGTGTATATTATTATTTTTAGTCGGAGTAGCCACCCATCTTCTAATTGCTTATTCTGGTCAGGGATATGGGTATTATTATTATTATTAATAATAATAATAATAATAATAATAATAATAAGGATTAGCTATTTGCTAATCGAAAGTGAGGAGTGCGAGTCGACCGCTACTCATATCAGCTCTCGTAATTATGATTCATGCGGCAGATGTTCTGGAAGTCTCTTCTGCAAAACATGGTGGGGAGGGGGCTGCCAATAGGCCCCAGCAGGGCCATCTCTCCCTCCGAAAAGGTCCCTCGTTAGCAAAAGACACAGACTGTCATGTGGACACACGTAAATGTCCTTGGCATAATAACAAATGCCTCGACTGAGTCCAGGACCTTCTCCGTCTGACATAGAGTAGAGTCAGTAGACGTTGTTAGCACCTAATCAGTCATAAGGTTCCTGGTACCGATGGCATGGGGGCGTCTTCGTCTCACACAGGGGTTTTGATTAAGGCTGATAGTTTGGTTGGATTGTCGGCCAGTAGGGAGTTTTTCGTTTTGCTTAAATTGTTTAGGGTTTTTGCTCACGTGATTTTCCTTTTGCTGCACCTTCTTCTCTGACGGTTCTGCAGACCTGTAATTTTAGTTTTCTCGTACAAAGAAATTGTTTTTTTTTCTTCTTCTCTTTGGCTTTGGTTCAAGTTATGAAAAGTTGTGGCTTTTAGGATTTTTCAGGGGAAACTTCTTTACCAGAAAAAGAGCGTCTTTCATCACACTCAGAATATAAATCTACGATCATGCACTCCAGCATGGACATCACAGTGTTCTTGAATGTGGAAACCTCATTTTTTGACCCTGCCATTTCGGGAATGCTGAGCCGAATGCTGATAGGAACACTACACTTGGTGGCACATAGACAACATGCTGCTTAAAAAAACGTGGAGGATCGTATTAAATGACTCCTTCAGAATGTTAATGGTTCCCCTTTATCAGCCAAACAAATAAACACACAGACACACACATACATGTGCACAGACACATTATCTTTGTGGAGACTCTCCAATGATTTCTATGGAAAAAACCCTAATCTCAACAATGACACCCTTAACCCCTACCCAGCCCTAACCTTAACCATAAGTAACCAAACAAAATATGAGACTTTTATCATTTCTTGTTTTCTTTCCACAAGTTTTTCCTTGTGGGGACTGAAAAAATGGTCCCCACAACATAATATATACATATTATAACAAATGTTATTTATGTGTGTGTGTGTGTGTGTGTGTGTATATATATATATATATATACATATACATATACATACACAGACATATTTTGAAATACAGAAATAATACAAAAAGAAGCAGGGTAATTAAGTTTTCTGGATTGTGGCTTCAATGAATATGAATTTATTGATGAGAACTCTTAGGAACTTTTTGTGCCACTTAAACTAACAGTCTAACCTGCTTATTGCTTACAGTACATCTACATGGTGGTCTGTATTTTCAGTGACAGCTGAGGGAGCAATTAATTAATAACAAATCCATTTAAATAAGACTGATATGTAAGCAGTACGATGAGAAGTCTGGTTAATTAATTGATTAATATGTATGATGCGGGTTTGCTGCTGTAAAACAATAAAAGTGAAGGAGCCGAGGACCAGTTAAATCTGGAGTAATTGATGGTGGGGGGTAAAGGCCCAGCGCAGCCAGTCCTTATGGCCCCTGTGATTCCTGACAGGCTGCAGAGATCAGGTGACACACAGCAGTCAGCCCCAAGGAGGACAGTCCTAAGAAAACAAGTGTTAGAAGATGACTGATGAGAGCAATGGCTGATGTATGTCCAGAAAAAGCAGTGATTTGAATTTGGGAGAAGGAAGTGAATAAAAAAACTAAAAAAAGCCTCAAAAAAATCCTGCTAAAGCCTACATAGAAAAACCATTCGCTGCTAACCGATTTAAAAGGCCATTTAATGTACATGTCATATTTTTACCCAAGACGACGCTCTTAAAACAATGATATAATGTTATAACACAGAAAACAATAATAATAATAATAATTAATAATAACAATTCTATTTTGTTCTTCCTTGTTTAATTATGGTGGGTGGAAGGTAAGCTGATTAGAACATACATTGTTTTATCTGCAAAATCAACACATTAGTCTGATGATATAAAAAGTTATATTGAAAAATATGAAGACTTTTCAAACAAATTTGGCTGCAGTTTAGCAGCTTTCTGACTATTCACATTTTTGGGATTATCGTGTAAATATATCTATTTAAAGAAAGCCGGATGCATTTGCTGACATTAACTTTGACTTTTATCTTGATACCCAATCAGACAGAAGCTTTAACCCTATAACCTTTAACCTATGACTTCTAACTTCTAGCCTTGAGGTTTGAAACAGCATTCAGCAACAAAGAGCAGTGAATAGTAACTGTGGCATTTGTCAGTCCTAATTGCGGTTTGTCCTAAGGGTGTGTGATCACATGACCCAGTGTGCAGACTCTCCTCAGACATTCAGCTTTCTGCTGTCAGTTTGACGGGTGGATGAGCATTACTGCTGAATTAGGAAGCATAAACAACAACACAGGCAGACCTCTGGTGGGGTGAAGCTGCCCAAGGGCAGGAATATTTAGTGTGATTTGCTAGGACTTTTGTTTGCTCTACTCCAGCATTTTGATGAGAAAAGCATTCTGAGGTTTCGTGCCAGGGGGCGCTAAAGCGTGGCCCACGGTAGCTCTCGGTCCCTCGTTACTATGGCACCCAAGTTCTGACAACAGTAGATTGAATCGAGTCCTTTGTTGTTTGTTACGTAAACATTGAAAATTACATGTAGGATTAAGGCTGTTTTTTGCTGCCCATGCTGAATTACTACACTCTCCTGGGAGAGACGTGTGAGGTGAAGGTGCTGGTTAGAATTCAAATCCCAGCACCGTTCCTCACGTTCTAGCGTAGAGTTGTGACGGGGGCCACCTACGGACTGAATTCTGCACGGCTCAAGATGGCAGCTGCTGACGCAACATTTTGTCTTCACTGCAGTTTTGTGTCATTTTAAAGCAGAACCTTAAGTCTAAATTATTCATTGGTGAACAGGAAAACCCGAGGGCCTGTAACAGTGGCTTCAGTATTAGACATGAGACACTGGGCTGCTAGGTGTGTGTGTCCGGCAGACTCGAGCTGCCCAGAAAATGTGGACATAAGGGTGCATCTTTGGCAGTGACGCTGTGGAAATCTACGACAGCTCCAGGCCTGAGGAGGTTTTGAGGAATAATTCAGGGCTGCGTAATGAAGCAAGGCTTCATTATGCAAGCACTGTATCCTCTGCCATCTCCACGGCGAATTCTACTTTATATCGGAATTGTGCCTTTTTTATCCCTGATCTGACCTATTTTAGCAAACCTGTTCAGAAAATCATCTTAGCGTGGGGCCTTCCAGATGCAGCAGTGGTTCCCAAACTGTAAGGCAGCATGGGACGTGAGGGTGTCACATGCTCCTTTGTTTGGAGAGACAGGAACGTTTGTTTTTGAACAACAGATAAGTCGTCTACCTTTGATATATTCTGTACTTCCTTTATGAATAGGGCTTTGAAAATGCGGCTTAAGGAGTACGCACAAATCATCCCCCTCATTCACACACACAAAGCAGTAAATAACACTTTCAAAATATTGAAATGATGCTTAACCCTCACGGCACTTTTCAGTTCCGAGGGTATTGAGATTAAGGCAGCTCGTATGAAGACGCTAGTGTGACTGAACTAGTGTAGCCTGCTAAACAGATTCTCGACTTCAAAGCCGACAGACTTTAGGGCCTGTCTAAACCACGGCCGCCAGTTGGAATCGCTCTTTACTGTAGCTTTCTATATCTGAACGGACACTCATATTCAGAGCTACATACATTTAAAAGTTTATACTGTAAATTTGGAGATCACTTTGAACTGGTCTTCTATTCAATGGCACCGCGGCGAAAACAGCATTCCAAATATTTAATCTTCTTCCCAATCCCTTGATTTGTTGCAGCATAGCACTTGTACCGCTTTGTGCTACATGATCACTTTATTTAGTTTCGTTTATATATGTCTCTTACAATGTTAGATTCATTTGGCCAAACATCGAAGACCGTAAACCGTGCGGCTGAAGTCGTCACTTGTTTTTATGTCTCGTATCCTTTCATTTTCCTTGTTGCTGTGTTTCTTCATCTGAAGCAGTACAATCTACCCGTACAATTCTTGGCTATCCAGCCACCTAGACCCTCCTGAGAGAGCCGTCAATCTTGTAGGCGTCGTGAATCTATCCTCTGTAACACAATTGGACACATTCTACAAAGAGGAGGTGCCTCACGAGTCACGTGTATGTGGCATGCTAATGAAATCCACCATCCAAAATTTCTAGTCGAAATGGATGATGCAGAAAGCAGTGAAGCCACCTGGTAGAGGTTAGGGTTAATCTGCTTGGAACAAGTAATGTGATATGTTAACGTTGGCACAAACTGTAAGTCCAACAACATGGCCAACAGGTCACGTGTTCAGTAGCTGGATTTTACCAATTGGGCGTCAGACTTTCATATTGTCCGTCATATTGTCATAGCATCGATATGAAGGGTGTGAAGGTCCCCATTTTTTTTAACAGTCGGTCCCCCTACGAAACGGCTGGTACAGCCCAGGCCCCCCACTTGAGGCGGAACGAGATGTCAACAGACGTCCGTTGAGACTAATTCTCAGCAGACAACGAGCTGATTCGGAGACTTGCCTCCTCATTCTCTCTGTGTTGAAATGTTGCATCAACACAGTGGGGGTATTATGGGGGGTGGAGGGGGGGGGTTGCCCAGCTCAAACTATTTCTGTCAGCTACTCACATTACCCGTTGACGGAAGCAAGCATTTTGGAAATGCCTTGCCAGCCCCTGAGTCCTGACCTACTGACTTTAATCATCTCTCTGCTCTCCGTTTCATCTGCATTTTTTTTGTGTGTTCTAGAAATCATATCCTTCAGAGACACCATAGTCATTTGGACACATTAATCTGGTTAGTGGCAACGGGAATGCCAAAGAGTGTGCAGTTCACCCTGATGCTTCGCGACATGCCTTTGCCGTAAATACTAAACAAAGATGCAAAATTGTAATGTCACTTCAGGCAAAAGGAGAAGATGCCCTCGCAAGATGAATTGTGCCTGATATTACTTGGGGGCCCAGCCTGTGTTGCAGAGTGTATTGCATTGATGTCCCCACCAGACTGATTGGCTTGTCGGCAAAGAGGGCACCATAAAGGGCGTCCAGGTTGTTTGTCTGTCAGGAGTCATAGGGCCATAGGGCTGTGCTCCTTTTGATGTAAAGTAGCATGTCCCGCTATGGGGAACATAAGAACATAAGAAATGTACAAACGAGAGGAGGCCATTCGGCCCATCAAGCTCGTTTGGGGAGAACTTAAC
>JAAGVU020000043.1:15669380-15691331 GCA_011763525.2 Mormyrus iriodes | reverse complement strand
ACTGTCCTAGCAGTGTACTTCACGGTGCATGCTTCCCATTCCTTTTGAAGGTCACTTGAGGTCATCCTCAGATTCATGAGGCACTGTCGGATAAGCTGACGGGCATCTCTGCCATTAGAAAGTCGCTTCTGCCCTCTTCCTGGCTGGGTTCTGCTCATTCCCAGTGTCTCCTGCTTCACCTTATTCTTGTGTACTGCTGTCGTAGGAACTTTGAGCCTGGAAGCCGCCTGCCTCTCAGCATAGCCTTCTGCCAGCAGAACCAGGATCAAACCAGGATTTAAAAATGCAGATTTGTTTAAAACATAGAGTGGTCCCTTATTCTTTTCCAGAGCCGTATATTCCTGTATATATCTGGGTATATATTCATTGTAGTGTATAACATTATTTACTAGCTCTAGTATAATCCCCTCCCACTGAAATTTGCAGTATAGAGTATGATGGTGCTGAAATGTATGTTTATATATTATGCATTCTCATATATTAACATCCCCTCACAGAATGAGGGTTAGGCATGAGTTTGATTACAGGAGTGGTGAAGCACAGGCTGCCGCAGTATGTTTATATATCCCTTCCATTATTCATGTTGACATCAGCATGTGAGCTGCAGGGTAATTACTGGCACGTTATAATAGTGGCAGTTCCTATTTACGCAAGCAGCCCCAGCAGCAGAAATCAAGCTTGTATTGTCGTCTGGTTTGTGGGTAAAGCCACTGTACCCGATTACGCGGATGAGGAGCTCCTATCCACTGCTACCAGCTGTAGGTTTAGCGTTCCCCTGGGTAGCTATGCTCTGACAGACTTTGCTTTTTCGCACGGCTCTTCCTCCACAGCCTCGCCCAGGTTCACGAAGGCCCCCGTCAACCAGATCGGCGTGTCTGGCGGCGTGGTCTCCTTCGTGTGTCAGGCGACGGGCGACCCCAAGCCACGCGTGAGCTGGAACAAGAAAGGAAAGAAGGTCAACTCACAGCGCATCGAGGTGAGGCACCTTCACTCTGTGCTCTGCGTAAATGAAGGCCATACACATGCTGTGGCACCATGGCACTTATAACCAAAGACGGGACAGTAATACGACTGAGTTTGCCCTGGTCTGAGGTGGATAGTTCAGGTCCAGAGAGTAAAAGTCCAGACCAAGATTTTGTTACAACCAACCAGATGAGTATAAAGAGTCACAGTCAAAGAGTGCGCAACTGGTTGGTTGAAGCAAAATCTTGGTCTGGACTGTTACTCTTTGGATCTGAACTCCCCACCACTGACCCAGTTTCAGTCGCTTGATCTTAACGCGTCACAGTGTGGTGCCACTTTGGGACCTTATAGATTTGGAGCGGCAGTCAGCTGGTATCTTTTTTCGTGGAAATGAGCTGTACTTTATTTATGAGGTTTGTTTGTTGTTTTTCATTGTTGGGGCACAGATGGCAAGCGTAAAGCCTTGATTGATGTTTGGCGTGCTTTAATTAAAACTCCCTTAAACTCCCAGCGCTGACAATGTTTCAGGAAGATGGAACGCCTGCACAGAAAAGGCAAAAGCATTTTGGTGATAAACAAGTTAATTATTTTTGTGTTTTAGTTTGATAAAAGCTGGGGAGGTGTTGTTGGATCATGGGCCATACTTTTCTTCCGTTTAAAGTACTCTTGTAAAATACTGTTGAAGACCAGCTGAACTTCCAGGCATAGATTGATCATGCGAAGGTGACCGAAAGCCGGCCTGAGGGAAAGCCCACGCCGCAGGTGTCCGCTGGCCCACGTCTCTCAAGCCCATGTTGTTGCGCTCTTTCCAGACAATCGAGTTTGATGAGGGTGCAGGAGCCGTCCTTCGCATCCAGCCCCTGCGGGCTCCTCGCGACGAGAACATCTACGAGTGCGTGGCGGAGAACAGCGAAGGCGAGCTCACGGCCAACGCCAGGTTGTCTATCATCAGAGGTTAGTTTCTGTCCATCTTCATTCTCGGATTAAGCTGGTCCTGAACATAAATCTTACATAATGTGTTATGGGAATCCATGCTTGTGAAGAAGTTCTGATAGTCAGGCAGATCCATGAGACAATGGAGGATCAGACCGGGGATTTTATTTAGCACAGTGGGAAGCCAATCTAAACAACATACAGATATATGTTTTGCTCTTTAAGCTATGCAAGCAACAGGTACACCCACCAGAGCCAGTCCACGCACGGAACAGACGTATCTCACTCATCTCTCTATGGATGATGTGAGTGGAGAGGCTTGGTCCCCAAACTCTGCCCTTCCACGGCCACACCCCTTTGCGTTTCTCAGTAACGTTGACTTCTCTCAGATGTCCATGGCTGCCCCTGCCAAAATCACTAGCAGGAAGTGTCACCCTTAGCAAAATGGAGGACCCAGATTTAGCTACAGGGCCACATTTTCAAATGTTACAGGCGCTCACAGAGATTCGCGGCAGAGTCGTCGTGTGTGAGGGGTGACAGCGAGCGCAGTGTCCGGCACACACCCTGCCCGGCACACGCCCTGCCCGCTCTGTGCCCCACTCTGCTGCGCGTGGCCCTGACGCCTCCGCCACTCAGTGGTGTGACGTTGTACCTTCAGCTGTGCCTCCTGAGATAGTCCGGTGTGCTGGGGTCTGTCCTCCTGAAGCGTTGGCACGACCGGGCAAGTGGGGGCGGGGGGCGGAGAGGAAAGTGTGCGGAACATCCCCCCGCCCTCTCGGCTGGCAAGGCCCCAGGTCATGCGCTGTATGGATAAGCTCACGCCGAACTTTATGGCTTCCCCTCCTTCGTATATTTATTTGCCTGCACCATCTGCCTTAGCCGAATGCTGGGCCTGACGGCCTGTGAGCTCCAGCCTGGGACACAGACCAAGCAGAGAGTTATTGTACAGAACCCAGCTTTACGTGGAAATCTGGGATTTGGCACGGGCTGGGTGGCTGCGTAAGACGTGCCGGCCGGACTCCGGGAGAATCACATCGCGCCCATCTGCTATGGGGCTTTCGTCATCGCTCCCTCTCGGCCGAGCGGCCCGGACTGGGGACGGTGCCCAGGGGCATGGGTGGGGCTCCAAAAGCGGGGGGGGGGGGGGGGGGGGGGGGCCCTGTGAAGCTAATGTAGCTCATCCCTGGGTGCTGTTGCCTCTCGGCCCCTGGAGCGGCTCTCCTCCCCGTCCATCTTCCCACGATGCCCTCCTTGTTCTCTTTCCTTCCCGTCTTTCCGGCCTTGTGTTCCAGTCCCCACAAAAATGGGGAGGTTCCACGTAACCGGGCAACACGCAGGATCGATTGCATTAATATTTAATTAAGTGTGAATCTGGGGTTCGACCTGTCTGCTTAATTTGTGGCGACATGGCTACTCACCTGTGCAATGCACGCTGGCCTCTCTATCTTTGTTCCCCGCCTTGCGACCAACGGAAATTTGCACTTATGACTCCTCGCTCATTCTGGAGCCGTTTGGCTCAGTCGTGGGCTGAAAGGAAGCCTCGCTACGCAATCGAGCTCGATGTCTAGCCCGGTAGGGTACTCATCCTCTCGTCTGATGTCTGCTTGCTTGTTTATTATTGATTCCGCCTCCTGTGCCTCGCTGAATCTTGAATGTAAACGTGCCGAGTTGCATTTTTCTATGTTGCACAATGAACAATGGAGAGTGTTTGGAGAGCAGTGAAACTATAGGGAGATATCTCCTGTGATTTGATGTGATTTGTCGAGCGGCGAGGACCCCATTGTTTTCTGTGTTTAGTGCGATGGGCTCGATTATTTCATAACAAAATTCCGGTCATGCTTAATTGAATTTTCCATTAACTCGCCCGGCTGAGCAGATGAAATAATTCTGATTAGAAATTTACAAATTGCAAATTTGCGGGCAACATCCCCAACGTGGCAGGCAAACCGATGGTGCTTGAGTAATTAATTTACACGCTAATAACGGCAGTCGGAAAGACGGCGTCCGGTATTGCATACGCGGCTTGTCGCCTCTCCTTGTGGCATTCATTGGATGTTTAGGATGTTTTATCAGAAACGTGACTTGTCCCGTTTCTGTATGGATCTTCTGCATGTCCTATTCTGTTTAGTCCCCCCCCTCCCTTCGCTTCTTGTTTTTGCGCTAATCGCTTGTCCACGAGATCTTGGAGAGGGATTAATGGTGACATCTGTGTTGTTCTGGTGGACACAGGCTATTGTAGATACGGTGGACAACCTGCTGAGGCCGGAGGCCCTAAAGTCCTGGGCAGATATGAATTCGACGGAGCAGACTCATGCTGCGACCATGCTGCTGGACACGCTGGAGGAGGGAGCCTTCGTCTTGGCTGATAACCTTATGGAACCAGCAGTTGTGAAAGTGCCTGCGGAGAATATAGGTGAATCTTTTCATTATGTTACAAAAAGCACGATACTTCGGTAAACTTATCAGTATCAGGCAATGTTCATTAAGAATCAAGACATCGTCTTCGGTTCACTGTGTCAATATTGGTGCTCTGAAGAACAGATTCAACAAGCTGTGGATAACATGACAAGAAATAAAAAAGTATTTGCTATAATGTACTAGGGCTGCACGATATTGGAAAATTTTCTAAATTTTATGATGTGTTAAATTTCTGTGTTAAATATTGGGATATGTATAAAGCAAAAAAGTTCAAAATTTGTCGAAAATAAATTAAAGCTTATAACTTATTATCTACCAGTAGATTTAAGTTGGTGATGTTGTCATGAGTTGTACCCACAAATCGCTTGCTTTTTCTCAAGGTGAATGGCTTTTAGTGATCAGTTCTGGCTATTTGTTGTGTTTTTTTTTTTTATTTCTCGCAAATGCGACTATGAATGATTGAAACAGAGCTCTTGCAAAAGCGGCGGTGGTATACTTTAAACTGATGTTTCTAACAGATAATCTTGAAAAGAAACAGTAATTGAAAATTGCTAAGTTTTCTTTCCTATGACAGAGTTTATGACAGAGGTTATCGTTATCGGTCGTAATTTCGACATTAGTTCGCCTCTTCGTTCAGTAGCTAGACTGCCTCATAATCTCGTTTTGTGGGCTGCCCTGCAGTTTTCTTGTGGATTCCTGGTTAATTGCAAAAAGAAAAAGAATTTGTTTGTTTGATCTACGCTCACCCTCAAATCTCTACAGAAAAGTACTTTTTTTATTATGAGAGTCATTAAAATTGTGAAAAATAAATCCAGATTTAGGAAAAAAAGGACTTCAGAGTAACAAAATGAGCAGGTTGATACCGTGAGTTTGAACTTGGTGCATTAGTTTTATTTACTTTTATTTGTGTATCATATCATGCATTATTGCTGTTTTTAAATGCATTTGCTTGGGAGAGGCCATTTCCAAAGCAGCTTACGGAGAGCTCGATCTAATACTCCAGGGAACTTTAGCACTCATATACACGACAAGTCATTTTGAGAAAGTGTCTTGCTAAATGGCGGAACAATGGTTTTTTCCCCCCAGGCTTCATCTGCCGCTCAGATCTTAAATATGGTCTGGTTAACTGGCAACGGGCTGGTTTAGAGTCGTTCCGTGAAATCGTGTCTATTTATGGCTTTTGGCCTCCGGATGTTTGTTTTCCCCAGCTCCCCTGCTCCATCAGTCTCGGGATATAAAAGCGGGTTTATGGGACAGCCTTAAGTGTTTCGCTGCTCTGTGCTCCGATTCCGCGTGATGCCAGACGGGAGTTCAAACCCCAAAGAGGCAGGACTCTAACACCAAGTCCCCCTCACGCTTTCTGGATTTCTCGTCAGATATCTTAGCTGGCCACCTGCTCCATCTGTTGCTAAGTGAAGTTGTTTTGTTTGTTAGATTCCAAATACCTGACTTCTATTTTTGATGTCGAAGCCACAACAAGAAGTAAGAAAGCAAGAAAATGTACATTAATCTTGGCTATGAGGAAGGCAGGCCCTTCATTTCTGTTCCTAATGGTTGCTTACATTGAAGGTCATTTGCTGAAATGCAGCAAAAGGTCACTAGAGACTCGGAAACCTAACTCCATCCACACCAGGGTTGCCAACTGTTTGTAAATTTACGGACAGTCCGTATTAAATTCACCCTTTTCGTATATCTGTAATTAAATTCCAAAAAGCCTTAAAAAGGTAAAAATTGGGTGTCAGTAAAAAATATGGCATGTCGGTAAAAGCAGACAGTCTTGGGAGTAAAATCACAAATTTAAGATCCACTGATCTACACTACCTGCAGCAAAGGTCGCACTGGCACTGGATCAGTCTCCATTACCACCGTTCACACCATTACTTCCAGTGCTGACTATCAGCGTCCCACACAGGAAGTAGGATTGTGCTTGTTTACTTCTGTATAACAGTTAAAGGAATATGCTTCATGTACAGATGGCAACATTCACCCACTCCCTGTATTTGTTTAACATTATAAAAGCTAGTTTGGAACTGAACAGTATGTTTTTTTTTGCTGTTTTTTATTTTTATTGTGCCATTATTTTTTTCTGGACACCACTGTTATCCACTAGAAGCTGTTGATCTTTTTTGTGTTTTTTTTTTTTGTTGTTACTTGTAGTTGACATTCAAGCATGCACAAGAAGGATTTTTTCTTTTCTTGTATTGTCAGGGCTGTAAGATATTCCCAGAGCAGTAATTTCTCCTTCTAATATCTCTCATGAACTCAAATCCTCCGTAATGTCTAAAATTTCCTTTCTTCCTTGAATGCTGCCACTGGAACAGTCCTGGATGTTTACGTCCTAAGCACAGACAGCCAGGTCCAGGATTTCAGATTCCCACAGACCAGTAACAGCATTACTATCCAGTTGTCCGCCAACACCGTCAAGCTCAACAGTAAAAATGGTGAGTCGCCGTTTCCATTAGTATCGTGCTAACCATCGACACGTAGCTACATCAGGAAACTTGTCGGTTTCTGCGATCTGTAGGAGTCGCCAAGCTTGTGTTCGTCCTCTACAAGCGCCTGGGCCGATTTCTAAGCACGGAAAACGCCACCATCAAACTTGGCCCCGAGGCTGGTGGGCGGAGCCACCCCATCGCCGTGAACTCACACATCATCTCGGCTTCAGTCAACAAGGAGTCCAGTCGGGTGTTTGTCACAGACCCTGTGATCTTTACGCTGGAGCACATCGATGTGAGTATACTGGGTCTCGAAATCACTTAGACGATGCATCCAATCTTTTTGCTAGATTTAGGTCACAGATGAGTTACATTAAGCTGACAAGCTAAAAATTAAATAAGTCTACAAGAGCAGCTAATAGAACTTTAGTAAATTCTGCAATCAACATTAGAATGTAAACGATGCCATTTTGTTGTATAGCAGAAAATTACCTTTGAGATTAGCCACACGCTGCTGGAGGGAAATCACTCGGGCATCAATTATGGTTCGTCTTGCAAAGACTTTGAGAGGAATCCCATTGGCATGCCATTCAACTCTGTTCTTTATCAACGGAAATTGTGCAATTTTGAAGGGTTGCCATGCAACAATTATGCTGGGCTGAGAGAGGCTCCCATAATCAATGGTATTATTGCAGATTCAGCTCTCCCGTAGCATGGCAAGTGTTGTATTCAAATTAAAAACATCCGGGTTTGCAAAGTGTTGTAGAACATCCACCAATTTTCCCTGTGTGGCCTCATTTGAGCTCCAGCAGGCCCGACCAGTCACGACCGAAGCATGCTATTCTTGTTCAAAAGAACCACTGCAGAGATGTGGATGTCTGTGACCCCCTCTCCACCCCCACTAAGCGGGACACATATGAAATTAGCTACGTTGAAAGAAAAATTGTGCAATAATATCGATGTGGTTCACATTAATTAATTTTCCATGTCACTGACCACCCCCATTCTTAATTTTGTCATTCTCTTTTAATAAACCGACTCGTGAATGTATGGGAAATCTTTTGCTTCTCAGACGGAAAATTACTTCAACTCCAACTGCTCTTTCTGGAACTATTCGGAGAGGAGCATGATGGGATACTGGTCCACTCAAGGCTGCAAACTCCTTGCCACCAATAAAACTCACACCACATGTTCCTGCAACCACCTCAGCAACTTTGCCATCCTCATGGCCCACCGTGAAATCGCAGTGAGTATAGCCCTCTCCAGTGGGTTTCATTATGTGGGTGACTTATTTAAACACTGAGAAGAACAGCAGAACAGTGAAGGGGGTTATTGAATCCCCTGGGGGCGGGAGTGCAGATGATGGTATGATATTACTCCAGCTTGGAGACCGACTTCGCATGGCTGTCACTTTCATCCCACGTTAATTCCTCTTCGCTAACGGCCTCGCCGGCTGACTGATGGTCCTTCCCTCCAAACGGTAATTTTCCCACCCCCCAGGACCGGGACGGGATGCACGAGCTCCTCCTGACCATCATGACGCGTGTGGGCATCGCTGTGTCCCTGCTGTGCCTGGCCATCAGCACAATCACCTTCTGCTTCTTCCGCGGTCTGCAGAGTGACCGCAATACCATCCACAAGAACCTCTGCATCAACCTCTTCCTCGCCGAGCTCGTCTTCTTAATCGGCATCGACATGACCGAGCTGAAGGTACGCTTCGTCCTTGACGCTCGGAAACTCCAGGGACTCTCGATGGTCCATAAAAACTGAGGCCTTTCCCTACAGCAATTAGCCCCTTGCTAAATCAAGTGTTTTACAAGAAGGGCTTTCATTTTCATTTGCCAGTTTTTGTAAATCTACCTTTAATGCCTTAAACTGCCCCCGTTTCATGACAGGTTGGCCCGCTTCCCCCTGGCCATCTCCAAGTCCGCCGTCAGTTTCACATTTTACTGCCTAAAATATCTTCTTTTGATGTCAGGTTTAAGTGCCAGTGTCTCGTCTGACTGCTACCAGTGCCCCCCCCCCACCTTGCCACAGGTGCCCCCCTCCCTTTTGTATATTTAGATCAGGGGATGAAGCTCGTATCTAAAATGGCACCGCTTTTGTCCTTGTTTTTTTGCACTTGGAGCAGTTCAGGCCATGTAGCCATTCGCTAGTCCTACAGAAGGCCCCCCCTGGGACGGATGCTGGCCGCCTTCGGGTCAGGAGAGCACGTCCTTAACCGCAGAGCCACCCCAACGCCCTGGGTGGCTCTAATGAGGCGTGAGAGAGTTGGGGAGGGTGTCAGGCGTGTGACATAGCCCTCAGGCTCCAAGATAAGCGGGGGCCTCGCCTTTGCCTTCCGTGGAGCTCTAACCTGTTATCCGGAATCAGGCCGCGATCCCGCGAATCCACGACAGCCCACTTCTCTGTTCCCGTCGCCTGCTCCCAGGTGGGCTGTTCCATCATCGCCGGGATCCTGCACTTCTTCTTCCTGGCCGCCTTCGCTTGGATGTGCCTGGAGGGCGTCCAGCTCTACCTGATGCTGGTCGATGTCTTCGAGAGCGAGTACTCGCGCAAGAAGTACTACTACCTCTCTGGGTACCTGGTGCCCGCCATCGTGGTTGGCATCTCAGCGGCTGTGGACTACCGGAGCTACGGGACCAAGAATGCGTAGGTGTTGGCGTTTGTCGACCTTAAATAAACTGAAATGATACTCGTTAGGTGCAGGGCTTCCCTACTCTCTGACAACTGTTGTTCAGTATGGGCTTGGGGGATCTACTCATGTGCTACACATATTGATAAAATAAACAACTAGACATTACTAACCTGGTCATCAGGGATCCCCAGACAGTCCATGTTTTTACCGTGAGCTGGGAGGTAGCAAAAATGTGGATCATCTGAGGGTCTCCATAGACCAGGTTGGGAAACACTGTGTTTGGGTATGATTGGGGGATTGATAAGCTTTGTCATGTCCAGCCAAAGATATCACTCAGTTATATTTATTAGTCATTTCTAGCTGTTTACTTCTTCAATATGTGTAGCACATGAATGGATCCCAGGAGCCCATACTGGACAAGAGTTGTAAGAAGGATGGATGGATGGACATTAACAGTTCATTGAATGGTCTGTGTCAGTCAGCTTAATACACTTTTTATTTTGCTGTCCCTTGTAGTTGCTGGTTGAGAGCTGACAATCACTTCATCTGGAGCTTTATTGGACCTGTAACCTTCATAATCCTGGTAAGATGGGTCTCGTGTTTCTGTGCATGGACGTTTGGCAGGGGCAGAGTCTGACCGTTTAATACACGCTAATCCCCATGCCGGTGTTCCAGTGCAGCCATTGAGAAGCGTAATCAGATCAGAGGCGCGTGATTTCAGAGCCGGCTGGGAGTTAGCGGTCAGCTAGTGGGCAGCAGGTCAGATTCACACCTCCCGGACCTTAGGAAACACACCCTGTGCGATTGGGTCAGCCACCTCTACTTAGCCGTAAGAGGATTTCAGAAGGATACCCCTCGTGTGTGGGCTTATGTTTGTAATACACAGCTCTGTATGAGACAGGTGAGAAAAATGTTCCACAGCACGTTGTGAAAACATTCCAAAATGAAAGCAAATCGGCACGTTGACACCTTTTTAATCTGACATCATTTTCAGTTTATTCACACAGACTGATTACATGTTAAATGAGCTGTGTCTTCTTGGAAGGACAGGTTTATTTGCTGTAGGGTTTTTAATATAAAGAGACTTTTTTATTGTGTATTCAAGTGTGAGTCTTATGTATTGATTTGTTTTGTTATTGTTGTTGCATATTTTTTAAAATTCGATACCACTGCAAATTCATAAAGTCAAAAAGAGAATCACACTAGACATATTGAAAAGATCTGCAGGGGATCGAAGTCAGTGTTTCAGACCTGCCTCGATTATACGGCATTCTGAATGTAAACTATATCAGCGGTCCTTTTCTCTGGATTAAGCGTTCATACTTTTATTATGAAACGCTTAGGTTGTGAAGCCATGGAATTTAAATCGTACCCTGCATAGGTCAGGTATCAAAGTGGGATTTACTATGATGAATGTGTGCAGACCTGTTTCCTGGAACTCTTGACCCTCCGTTTTTATAAAGTAACTTTAATTTTCAGCGAGGAATGCTTTGTTTATTGGATGTTTATTAAATGCGCTGTCAGCAAAAACAGCCTGTGGTGGTTGCATGATGATCGGGCAGGTTTTGTGCTCTGCGCCCAGTCCGTGCAAATAATTCATGTGGATAAAGCATTCACTGGCGTGAGGCCCCAGTGCCACCGGCATCATCCATGAGTCTCTGGCCCGGCCTTTAATATTGCTCCCAGTTCACGCCGAGTTCACCATGCGCGCTCGACTGGAAGCTTTTACCGCCGGCCCGCCGGTTGCGTCTCCCCCTGCGTCGCTGCCGAACCGCGGGGGGCTGTTTTGCAGGCGAGCGGGAGCCCAAGGGAAGGCTGCTGGGGTAGCAAGTGCGTGGGGGGTGGCTCCCATTTCAGTTCCACTGTCTCATCAGATCTGTGTCTATGCTGCGGGCTCCGCGAGGCGCATTCTGAGCCGCCGGTTGCATGCAGGCATGATCAGGTGACGGTTGAGCAAATGTAACACCAGTGTAATACGTGATCTAAAAGCCCCCTCCCATATTCCCACGATCGCTCTGGGCCATATTGCCAGCTGGTTGATTTCAGGGTGGCACCGAAGTTGGGTTTTTGACGACGGCTTGGCGAAAGGCAGAGAGACCAAACAAGTCAGGGGGAGACATAGTGGAGCCCTACATCTACATCATCCGTCTGTTTTGCTCCGATCGGCTTGTTTGTCTTCAGCTTTCAGATGGCAGATAAGAAATGCCGTCAGATCAGTCGATATTTCTCCAGCGTCTGTCTCCGCGGTTGTCTCTGTGCGGGTGAGCGTTCGGTTCAGGAGACGCGTTGCTTCCGTGAGCTCGCCAGACTTTGTCTCTCATGTGCCACTTTACGTTTAATTAATGAATACTGCCCGTGCATTAGAGGGGACCCTTTCGGCAGCGTGTCCGCCGACGTGAAGCAAAACTCCGGTGCGTGTTTTCCTATCTGTGCTCATGTGGCTTTTCACGATGACTGGCCGGTTTCTGGGGGCCATGGACGCTGGGGGTACCGTCTTCCTCTGTACTGAGCGACACCACCAGGGCAAGATGACGCTAATCCCTGTGCAGTCCCGGAGATGAAGGCCCATCTCTGGATTGCCTGCTATACGCAGATCCACTTTACTCTCTCTCTTCTTTTCGGATCACAGACTGTTTGTCTGTCACATCATAATCTGGGATTTCACCCCCCTTTTTTGAGAGCTATGCTTGTAATTCATTAGCCCCAGATTAACATTTTCATGTTCCCGTTGATATTTGATGACGTTAAATCTGGCGCCAGGCGTCTGGTGGGGGGGTGGATGTCGTGTCTTACATTAGCCTTTTAGACTAATCAGCTTTGAAGGAAGGCCCTTTTCGAATCAATAATGACTAGACAATTAACAGCTCCCCCGATTTAATTCGTGCATTAACGATGACATATTAACCTTGGCATCATTCTGTTTTGACAGCTAAACCTCATCTTCCTGATTATAACCATGTACAAAATGGTGAAGCACGCATCTTCACTGAAACCTGACTCCAGCCGGTTGGAGAACATCAAGTAAGTGAAGTTACTGGTGGCTCTCCATAACATGAAGTCATCTTTAACAAGATTATAACGTCTATCTGCCTCTAACCGCCTGGCTGTCTCGATGTCACTGCACTCCCGGCCAGACGCCCAGAATTAAGTTTTATTTAAGTTTTAATAACAAACGTAAATGGATTAACAACAGGGGCGTATTTGAGTCCTGTTTCCTGGGAGCCGACAGCTCAACACACAGACCCACACCTTATACTCTCCGTAAAATCATCACAACTTGAAAAGTCCTTTTATTGATTATGTCATATTACACATCCTGGGTCTATTACAGGATTGTTTTCTGGATGTATAGTGTGAGAATTTGGAGGAATGTTCTTTTTCAGTACAATGTCTGGGTTCTTTATACTACCGTGTATTCATTGATAAATTTTCTCTGAAAATAGTATTGATTAGTTATATAAACATATTTAGAGGTTTTTAGTATGGTGTGTGTTTTAACCTGCTGCAATTAAACAGTATTGCAGACCAGTTGTGCAGAGAGAAACATTGCCACGACTGTGAAAACTGCGATTCTTAGTACACTGGCTGGATTATTAGGGAGAGTAGACCGAAATCTTAGGACATCTGCATTTTACTGTTTTAATCTGTATGTTTACACCGTTATGCCATCACCTCCATTTTTATATCGTGGTTATGTCTGTATAGTGCTTGCGCTTTAATAATATTTGTACACTTAATAATAATTGTCAGTTAGAGGTGAATGGATTCATATTAGCAAAACGCATGTCATCGGAGGAGACATTTTTGAGGCAGAAAGCACTGAGTTTCTTCAATTTAAATGTGGAGCTTGCGATTAAAGGCCGTCCTGTGAGCGAACCTGCTGTTGTACTTTTGAACAATGTACTTTAACTTTTTTCCGCATATCAGTGAATGGACAAGTGGCCTCTTGTGTCAAATTACCGTTTTCTATTGTGCCTTGATTGTCTACTAATTATACAGCTGCATTAGCTAAATGCAAAATGATGTAATAATGCTGAGGAGCTTATCAGCTACATTGATGGCTATTGATTATCGGTAAGCTTGGAACTATTTCCTTTGAATCTGTTTGTTACTTATTATGTGCTTCATTAGTCACACAGCCATAGCTACCCAACAGTGCCATCAGGTTTTTAGCTGCCTCTCAGCTTTATTTATATTGAAAATAAAGTTCTTAAAGTAGTTTGAGCCCATCTGCTGAAATGTAGCAAACAACCGGGAGCGACGGGGGTGTTTATTGGTGGAGCTGCCGCTAAGCGACAGCCAATCCCTTTTAGGGACAGCGAAGACATCTTCCTTACTCGTTATGGACAACAAAGACAAACAAACAAGCGAACAAGCAATTTGGAATAAATGAGCTATTCATTTAAACATGCAATTTCCCGCACTGTCTCAAAAGAGTCAGAGGGGGCGCGTTTCCCCCCTCCGGTTACACTGAACGAGTGTGACCACCCCCCCCCCACTAGGGATGAAAACCATCTGCTGAGCGGCGGAGTAGCTGCCCTGTTTGTTGGTGATTTAAAAGCGGAAGCTATCAGTGGGATTTTCTCAGGCGTCAGGGCCTTAAACTCCCTGGTTGTGGTGGAGGGGGTTTTGGGGGGGGGGTAACAAGTTGCATGCTGCGGACACAGGCGGGGGCTAATCTCCAGCATCTTTCTCCCTCCCTCCCTTATGCTTTTTTTTTTTTTTTTTTTTTTACCCACACCAGTAATTACCGTGTTTGTGATGGCTACTATAATACAGATTTGCCTGGGTAAGCTCTACCTTGTATCAATGTGACATCTTTTTGTTTGGGAATCCCAGAATAATTTAATTTTCTGTTCTACAAGCGTGACTGAATTTTACTCACCCCAGTTTTCGAGGAGAACCTAACCATTAAACAGATCTGTAATTAAATTAATGAGCAAAAATTATTCGTGTCATTAAATCGATGGGAAATTATAAGTTCCATTTGATTTGCTTTGGAATCTTAATTATGTTCATTACTCATTTTCCGCCATTGTTTTTCATTTTATCCCAACGTCTAACGTACCATTTGTTCTTCTTTATCTAATTTGTGTTTCCTCTCCTGCTTCTCCTACTTTCTACTGTGTAGATAATAAGTGATTTATCAAGTTAGAACATTACCGAGGGCCTGCATTTTTCACCCTTTCATTTTAATCCTCATCTTTCTACATTATTCCCTCATTTCATTTCGATCCCAGCATACAGTGACATCCACTGGGCACCTCGAATATCTTTTGACTCCATTTGATTGGTGGAAATGATTAATAAGGGGCCGATTCGTTTAGTGTCCATGTCCATCTGTTCAGTATATATGTGTGTTTGTGTTGCATGCAGTAACGTGCTCCATCTTGTCCTCGTTGCTTAGAAAAACAGATAAAATGTCCTTTAGAAACGGCAAAGGTCTTGTAACTTCTCAGGGTCCTCAGGCTGACCTGCCGTCGGCCCCCGGTTTGAGTCGGAACCATCGTCGTATCGCTTGACCTAGGGATTAGTTAATTATCACTCTTAATCATGTGACTGTTTTCTGACAAATTCGTTTGTCTTCCGCCTTCAGATCCTGGGTCCTGGGGGCCTTTGCTTTGCTTTGCCTGCTGGGATTAACATGGTCCTTCGGCCTGTTCTTTATGAATGAGTCTTCCATCGTCATGGCGTATCTCTTCACAATATTCAACACCTTACAAGGAATGTTCATCTTCATCTTCCACTGTCTCCTCCAGAAGAAGGTGAGTAGGAGATGGACTGCTGGAGCTTCCCAGGCTTGTTCTATATTTACAGAAGGTCACCTTTAATACCGAAAAGCAGCAGAATTAAATATTTTCTGGTAGCTTTTTATGACTGGCGTTCTACACCTTTTTGCCTAATGTCCATGTTGTCACATGTTAGCGATTGTTTCCTGGATGGGGTGATCTATTCTGTGGTTTTATGAAAGTGCGTACTATAAGCTGCAGCTAACCTCAGGCCATGGTAACCCCAATTGTCTGCCTGCGTAGGTGCGTAAGGAATACAGCAAGTGTTTGCGCCAGTCGTACTGCTGTGGGGGCCTGCCGGCCGAGAGCTCGCACAGCTCGGCGAAGACGTCCACCACGAGGGCCAGCACGCGCTACTCCTCTGCAACTCAGGTACCAGGAACGAAAGACAAGTCCTGCGGCAAGGCGGCTAGCAGCGACGCGTGTCTGGAGTACGCGTTCTGTCTACTCCTGGCTTGCTTTTCCCTATTGTCTTTAGTACCTTGGGGGTACCGTAACTGTTGGCCTTTGTTCAGTGATACCAGCATTAAGTCAGATAAAGGTGGGGTGAGCTTATAGGCTGGTACTGGGCTATTAGAGCTATTTGGCTGCATTTTTCTATGATGTGGGACATAGAATCCATATTGTATATGGTGTCTTTCAGCAAAATGTAACAGAATACTGTAGTCTGCAAAGTTTAGCTCGCTTAAGCTGGACTGCACCAGTCAGACTTGCACCTAATTACGTAGCCCTGTCTGTATTACAGTGACGATTCTGATGTAGGTTCCAGCTCTCTGTCCTGTGGGGTCTCATGCGTGACAGAGACCGGGTAACAGGCACGAGTAGATGTGGCATCCATACATAATGACGCAAGGGCACCGAATTGTGAAAATGGGAAAGACCCAATGCCTTGTCTTTGCTCTTATTGGCCAGAGCCGTATTAGGAGGATGTGGAATGACACCGTGAGGAAGCAATCAGAATCTTCGTTCATGTCAGGTGACATCAACAGCAGCTCAACTCTTAACCAAGGTAAGCTCTTTATTTTGCTTGTGACTGAAATATTACTTGATTGCAGCTGAATAGTAATTATAAACATTATAATGTTGTGATGATGTAGAAATTCAACCATAATTATGCTATTAGAAAGGATTTCACATTTTGAGATAGTAGTAACACAAAGGAGTTATGTATAAATACTGGGGGAAAAAAATTTAATTATATTTAAATCATTTAATTGGTCACCTCTTTAGGAAACACTAGCTAACCCAAGGTAAAGTCCACTTCAATAACATTATATTAAATTAAATACACTTTGATCAGCGGGAGGATGACGGAAAGCCGACAGGACCGATATGCAGGGGTGTTTAAACAAAAACTGTTCACTTAATGTTCATCAGAAGGCACTCAAACTGTAAGCGTATGGACAGGACTTTAAGGAGCATTCCCTTTTCCCTCTGGCTCTGATATCCTAAAACTGACTGAGAACTGAATGGATACATTTAGATTTTATTCCAAACAATGAGATCCAGTATGACTGGAACCAGTGGAGAACTGATCCTTGTGATCAGGCAGTAATGAGCTTCTTCTGTGAGGAAGGCAATCGGAAAGCCTTTTATGAGAGTCATATACAGTCGGCCACAAGGCACAGCCGGGAGCGGTAGGCGCCGACCTTCTCCAAGTCCAAGTTATGGGGTCGATGTGGCTCCATGTTCCCCATCTACTGCCTCTCGTGTGTTTATCCACGCGTAATTGCGCCTCTTAAACGACTCACGTACTGTCGGCTCGCACCAGGTGGAGCCCGATTGATATCGACAGGCCCAGATCAAAGATGCCCGTTGTATTTAAGACTCTAGAGGTCTGTGATGTGAGCCCACTGCAGATGTTGTGAAAATTCTCTGTCTGTACCGCTGTTCCAGGGATGACCAGCAATTACCTACTAACCAACCCCCTTCTCCGGCCCCACGGCACTAACAACCCGTATAACACCCTGCTCGCCGAAACGGCTGTGTGTAACACCCCCCCGGCTGCCGGCTTTGCCTCCTCAGGTGTGCATATCCACCCCTTTACAGCCTCGCTCTCCCTAATCCTCCTCATCATCTCCCCCAGTCCATCATCGCATCAGCAGCAGATAGATCGCATCCCATCGCCTTCTCCACTTCTCCTTGGGTTTCCAAATTATTATTATTATTATTATTATTATTATTATTATTATTATTATTATTATTATTAGCAGAGAACATAATGTCTGTGGAAGTTTCCTTAAGTTTAGGGGAATGTGCTATAACTTTTTCCTTTTGATGACTCTAAAGAGTGTTCAAGTTTTTATATTATTTACGAGTTAATGGGTATTGAGATTCCTGAACGTGTTTTTTATATGCTAAAGATTATAAATGACAGACATTATTTGCTCCGTGGGGCATTTCCACAGCAACACCCAGACACAAACAAAACTTAATGCATTTTTAATAGAGTCAGTTTGTTTTAAAATGAGCCGCGCTGAGAAGATAAGTTGTACGGCTAAGTTATAGCGTTATGCACGACGTAAAAGTTAAATACACACAAAATCAGCGTCAGTCATCCGGGAGGCTCCTGAGAGTTGTAGTGTATTTCTTTTTAATCTTTCTGTTAATCCACATGACTTCTGTGCATTTTGGAAGATTTTTGGGAAAGTGAAAGTCAGTGTGGAAGTAAGACTCAATGTGGCCGTCAGAATTACCGCATTCTTGTTCAAAATTTCCTTCTTGTCCATTTATATAAAAATAGATTAAATCCTTCATGTTAAAATATGAAATAATACATTTTCGACATGATGGAATGTTATTATTTTATGTAACTGATTTCAAATTAAACTTACTTATGCAAAATTTTCATCTTATCCATTTAAATAAAAATAGATTAAATCTCGTATGGTGAAATTCAGAATAATTGTTTTCCTGCATGACAGAATGTTACTATTTCATGTTTTCACAAATTTTAAATTGAACTTAAATTGAAGTTGTTGAGATGTTCGCAGAACACAACATGCAACAATATTTGGAAACGAAAGCGATGCCTTTTTCACTGAGATCCTGGCGATCAGAGGGACTTGGAATGTCGTGTCTCATATTTTAGCGAAACACATTAACTACGAGGCCAGCAAGCGCTGATTACGATAACCCGCGTTAGTGGTATGCTTGCAATTTCGGAGAACACTGTTGGTCAGAGGGCGAGATACTAATTTCTAATACAGCAAGAAGCAGGACTGCTTAGACTTTTTTCAAAATAATTTTTGTGCTTTAATTTATATTTAATATGCCATGTACTGAACTCCACAGAATTTGAGACAAGGAGTGAATCTCATACCAGCAGCTTCAGTTTTGGAGTGTCCCCCCCCCCACCCCCCCACTTATAGATGAAGATGATTTTACAGGAAACTGTAAACAAAATGCCGTCATCCCACACAGAACCGATTGTTGGGTCTTTTTTATCATTTATTCTTTTGAAATCTGCTCCCATTCATTTTGCCTCATTGTCATGTCTGTCTTTCTTTTGTCAAGCATGTTTGTCTTCTGACAATAGAGATTAAAATCCTTTATCTGAAACAACAGCATGTCGACATAAACTACCCCTATATTCGAGCACAGAATGCCCCCATCTGTGTTACCTTATCACTGCCCCACATCTCTTGCAGGAATTTCACTTATCGCTCGGACTGAGTCAGCCCTCTGATACTCCTTCGCTCATCTGTCCTCCTCTTCACCCCCCACCCCCCAATCCTTTTTAAAATTTCCCTGCTTCCAGTTTTGATGACGTATGCTCGCAGAAACACGAGCGTTCGTCCCTGGTGGCGGCCGTCACGGAGGGTTCCCCAGTGGCCTCCGCGGCGCCCCGAACGCTCACCGTCGCCACAGAGATGTTGAGATTTGCTTGTCCTTTTGGCAATGATCCATCACGTTATAATAAATCGCTGCACTGTTTTTTTGTACATCAGCTACCCGTAGGTAGCCAGGGCAGGCAGACATGATGTGACTGGTACAAAGTGAGTCATCCCACCTGCTCTGTCTTGCTGTCAGCCGCCTTGTGGACCCCTGTCGTGAGAGAGATGCCTGTCCGTGTTAAACATCACTCTCTTTTCCAACCCCATTGATATCTTCCCACTTTTCAGTTCTTTCCTTCTCCACCATCACCCGCTTCTCCAGAAGGTTTTTTTCTTTTCAGTCTCGTAACCGTTGCAGCTTGCGAGTTTGTGCCTCATACGTGTATCTTTTTCTTTTTTTTTTTGTATTTGTGTTGTGGAGTATTTGATAAACAGATCTTTGTGCATTTTAATACTGTTTAGGACAAATACCCACATTTCTTTTAGAAGAACGTGAGCAAAGGATGAATTCGGGGGTAGAGAGATGCTACCCAGGAGTGTGTGAAACGTACAGGGTGTCACCAAAACAAAAGCATGTCGAAGCTCCAGAGAGTGCAGCTGAAAGTCCCGGTAGCTTTGAGATCATTTTGGTAGGTTGTGTTTTTATAGCTGTGATCATTTGTTCAGCATGTTAGCTCGTTCTAACGCTACAATGATTTGTTTTAGTTCTGTGAGTCTTTGACCACCACATTCAGAAATATTCTGACATTGTGGATTAGGAAATCAAAGGCCCTCTTATGTCCTGAACAGTATTAAATCTTTTTTGTTACTTTTTTGATAGGTGCAATCTAACGGGGGCTTCTCTTGTGTGCTCCCCTCGCAGGACATTCGATGAACAACACCAGGGACACCAGCACGATGGACACGCTGCCCCTGAATGGCAATTTCAACAACAGCTACTCGCTTCGCAACGGTGACTATGGCAACGGCGTGCAGGCTGTGGAGTGCGGCCTGGGCCTGGACGACGCCGCCTTCGAAAAGATGATCATCTCCAAGTTGGTGCACAACAACCTCAGGTCTTGTGGCAAGAGTCAGAATATGGAGAGCGCCCCGCCCAAATTGGCCCTAGGGGGCGCCGGTGGGGACGATGGTGCCGGTGGCATCCTAGATGACTGCTCGTCCCTCGTTCACGGGGACAAGATCGGCCTGGAGCTGTTGCACAAGGAGCTGGAGGCACCACTCCTCCCCCAGCGGACTCACTCGCTCCTGTGCCACCCACAGAAAACAGTGAAGACAGAGGGCGCCGACACCTACACCTCACAGCTCCCGGCCAAGGCTGAGGACGTCCCCCAGTCCCCGAACAGAGACTCCCTGTATGCCAGCCTGCCCAATCTCAGAGACTCGCCCTACCCTGAGGGTAGCCCCGACGCACAGGACGACGTCTCCCCTGCTAAGGGGAGCGAAAGCGACGATGCTTATTACAAGAGCATGCCCAACCTAGGAGACGGACTACAACCTCAGGTGTATTACCATATCAGCAGTGGTAACAGCAATGGGTACATCATCCCCATCAACAACGAAAGCTGCGTCCCAGAAGGAGAGGTCAAAGAAGGACAAATGCAATTGGTCACGAGTCTTTAAATACTGACAGATGAGTGAATCTCCACCAATGACCTCGCATCTGACATCCGCTCCAGCCCACCAGTCCTGGAAGGCGCGACGTGTATATAGAGCGAGACTTCCCATTTCGTTCAGTTGACCCCATCTCTCATGCCGAACATAGACGTTTCGTGATTCGTTTCCCTTCTTCTTCCAAGACCATCTGACCGCGTATTTGAACATAGTGAGAACACAGCAGAAAGAAGCCCTGGCGTACTCCGGGCTGCCGGCCTCCAGGTAGTACGTATGGAAGCATCAGTGGTGATACCAAGGCCCGTCTCGTGTTAAATACGAGTCGAGCTCCAGGGCCGAGGGTCTGCAGCCAAGGGAGTTTCCCGACATCCGTATTCCGGTGAACGTTACGCGATCGGGAACGCCGGATTCGGAAGGCTGGCGCCAGAGTCATGTCGCGGTGAAGAATTATAACCACTAGCAATCGAGCCACAAGCCTTATATTTTCTCAATGTTGTCAAAAGTAACGGCTGATGGAAAAAAATATATTTTGTTGTATCGCTAGTGTACAATCGAAATTTGTGACAACCGTAAATGTAATTTTCATTGAAATTTAAAATTTGAAGAAGCTATTGTGTAAAGGTTGCACATATGTTATAGAATGTGTCTTATTCTTCTTACAATTCAGTAACTGTAGTACGTTTGACGAAATATATATTAAAGACGCCGCAGAGAGGTATAGGTCATTTACTGTCCATCTCCCCGCTTGTGAAACAGTGTTTTTCGCTCACATAAATTATGAATTTTGTCCAGAAAAGAAACAAAAACAAAAAAAAGAAAAATATTTGTATTTCACATTGCCAAAAAATGTACATACTGTATGATGGTTTAATGGAAAGGAAGCAGCTCTTTTCATCTGACAGACCACGCCTTCTACACGCCTTCTACACTTGGATAATTCTGTAATTTATTTTACCACAAGTACTTGATAGAAGAAATGTTAACTGAGGCACTTAATGCCGGTTACTGACGTCCGTTTGGTTTTTATCCAGCTGCATGGGTTCGGCAATTATTTATAGACTTTGAAGGTTGAGAGAGGGGGCGGGGCTTATTTCAGCACTGTATGTTTACTTTATTCTTTTGTATAATTAAAGAGCCCGTTACTAGAAAATGATGTAAATTCAACATTGTTTAATATTAAATAAATGTGAGGTTCTTTTTTTCATTCCTTGTTATTATCTGTCTTCCTTAAATTCTATACCGGGGGGGGGGGGGGGGGGTTTGGGGGGTATGTTTTGAATAAGGGGAGTTTTGTGGTATGAGGAAAGGGAGTCCAACCGTGGGGGAGT
>JAAGVU020000043.1:15635074-15658540 GCA_011763525.2 Mormyrus iriodes | reverse complement strand
GTTTTACACCAACATAAAGATCATTTAAACATCATCTTCTTTGGCTGCCTAAGACTTTTGCACAGTACTGTACATTCATCCATCCATTTATCCATCCATCCATCCATTCTCTATACTGCTTGTCCAATACAGGATCATGGGGGGGTCCAGAGCCTATCCTAGAAACAATGGGTCGTGTACGCCCCCAGGACGGGTTACCAACATGTCTGGCTAAATCGCATGAGACCAAGGACAGGTCTCTGGTGCACTATTAGCCATAATGGTGCCCTTATCACTGGGGTCGAGTAGTGCCTCACTCTCTGTCTCTGAATATGCAGCATCACAGTATGGGGTTGGCACATCTTTCTGGAGTTGGCTGCACTGACCGTGAGATGGACCGCTGTCTAGTCATAACCAGTTTCCTTTGGAAAAGGGGATGGGGGGCGTTTGATGGGCTGTGGTGGAGAGAGAGGGGGACCCCTTTAGGAGCCCCTCATGAAATGGTGATTTTTGCCCCTCCCCCAGGGCAAGCACTATTGGTATTCATTTTGGTGTTTTTTAACTCCTCCTAATTTTGTTTTTTTTGTCATTTTACAGGGGCTGGTCATTTCCATATACACCAATCAGCCATAACATTAAAACCACTGACAGGTGAAAGGATGGGAATAACATTGATTACCTCGTTACAATGGCACTTGTCAAGGGTGCCATTATATATTAGGCAAGTGAACAGTCGGTACTTGAAGTTGATGTGTTGGAAGCAGAAAAATGGGCAAGCGTAAGGATCTGAGTGACTTTGACAAGGGCTAAATTGTGATGGCTAGACGACTGGGTCAGAGCATCTCCAAAACAGCAGGGCTTGTGTCAAATTACTGAAAAGTTAATGCTGGCCATGCTAAAAAGGTGTCAGAATATATAGCGCATCGCAGCTTTCTGTGTATGGGGCTGCATAGCCGCAGACTGATCAGAGTGACCATGCTGACCCCTGTCCACCACCAAAAGCATCTACAATGGGCATGTGAGCATCAGAACATCAGAACTGGACCATGGAGCAATGGAAGAAGGTGACCTGGTCTGATGAGTCATGTTTTCTGTTACACATGTGGACGGCCGGTTGCGTGACCATCATTTACTTGGGGAAGGGATGGCACCAGGATGTACTATGGGAAGAAGGCAAGCTTCTGTGAAGGCAGTGTGATGCTCTGGGCAATGTTCTCCTGGGAAACCTTGAGTCCTGGCATTCATGTGGATGTTACTTTGAGACATACCACCTACCTAAACATTGTTGCAGACCAAGTACACCACTTCAAGATGATATTTCCTGATGGCAGTAGCCTCTTTCAGGAGGATAATGCACCCTATCACTCTGCAGAAAATGTTCAGGAATGATTTGAAGATGAAAAAGAGTTCAAGGTGTTGACCTGACCTCCACATTCCCCAGGTTTCAGTCCAAACAAGCATCTGTAGGATGTGCTGGACAAACATGTCCGATCCATGGAGGCCCCACCTCACAGCTTACAGAAATTAAAGGATCTGCTGCTAAGGTCTTGGTGCCAGATACCATAGGACACCTTCAGCAGTCTTGTGGAGTCCATGCCTTGACAGGCTAGAGCTAGAGCTGTTTTGGTGGCACAAGGGGGACCTACACAATATTAGGCAGGTGGTTTTAATGTTATGCTGATCGTTGTATATTACCCACAGTTCCACAGTGCTCTGTGAAAACATCTTACTTATAGTAACGGAAACCAGTTTCAGAGCTGGGAATGACAGTGGCAGGATTCTGAAAGGTTTGGGTGGAAAAAATAACACATGTAGGAATAAGGGAGATGGAGACACTGCCGTTTTTTCCCCCAGAAGTCCATGCCTGATTGGCGTGCGGCTAATTCCGCATTGTTTAAATCCATATTTAACATTTGTCCGGATCTCTGCTTGAGTGTGCTCATTGAGATGAATGTAAGAGGTAAGCAACATCAAGTAGGCAGAGGTGCCTAGAGACTATAGCTGATGTGGCCTCCATCTTTTAATAACTCCATACAAGTACAGGCTACGGAAAGAAGCTCCAGGTTGAATAAATGCATAAGGTAGACCCGCGAACGACCTTAGTTTAAAAATTAGGTTACAAAAAATTTATACATGTATTACCCTGTGCACGTCAGACCATGTAGCCTGCATTAAAGCGCACTGCCGGTAATGAAGTTGACCTCAGAATAGCTAGCGCGTCGACAGATTAATAATTGGTTTCTATTAAGCGTTTAATTAGCGCGTTACTAAAGTCATGGCCGTTAGATGACGGCATGCCTGTTATGGTCGGCATTGTCGAGGGAAGCGCTGGAACCGGGGCCCCGTGCGAGGAGAGGATCCCGATGACTGGCGTGCCTTCATATCACCGCCCCGGGATTCCGACAAACGCTGGCATGCGGGGGGCGCCGCGGAATATTCTGCGGGGTCAGCCGATTTCCACTTCCCGTCGTATCGAGGCAGATTAATAAAAACTTGATTAGTATTGAATCTTTTTCATTAACTCGGAAAGCTGTCAGCTCAGTCCTGGCCTCCCGCTCCGGAGGCGCCCCGGCGTTGGGTAAATTACGGATAATACGTGATCGCACGTCGTTACCCCGTCCCTGGGAAGTTTCGATGTAAACCTGTTTTTTTTTTTATTTCTGACGTCGGTGACTTGGCATGTCAGGGGGGCTCACTAATTACGGAAAAAGCTCCGTCTCCAAGTCCGTCTTGATAATCATCGTATTTGCAATGTTCTGAGTGGTAGGTGAGGAGTGTAATTAAACCCATTTTCATTGATTGTGAAGAGATTGGGGAGAGAAAGCATAGACGCTCCTGCCACCCTCCGCTCTTTCGGCGATAGGAGGAGGAAAGAAATTCGCCTGGAAAAAAGCTTCGGGTTTTTGGACCGCTTCCATCCGATTTGCTGACTCGCGGCTCTTCCAGGGCTGGTTAAAACCTTCCTCATCCACGACTCATTATTTCGTTCATTTCCTCTTCATTACGGAGAAAACGAATAATGTCCCAGCAGCCAAAGCATTATAAAAACATCAGATTAAATTTGTGAATGGCTTCGGAGCTGAGAGGCTCCGCCCCGTGTTGGCCGGACCCGAGTCCGCTTTACGCCGGGTGACCTAATTCAGAGTCAGATCGTTTTTAATTTACGGGTCCCCTGCCAGTACAAAACAGAACACGAATTTTGTGGTAAAATGATGGGAATAAAATCATGGTAGTTCACGCTGCGTTTCGACACGTTGTGTGGTCCCTTGTCCCCCCAGTGACAGAGCTGAATTTTCCTGGTAATGACTGCGGTTTGTGGCCCCGTCGTTTTATATATATATATATATATATATATATATATATATATATATATATATATCTCAGGAGTTGCAGCCGGACAATTCCTTCTAGCTGCACGATTCAGTCAGGGTATAATAGCCAAATTATCATTCTATAGTCGGCTTCTCTTTGTGGCTTTTCGTCGCAAGATCTTGCATGGCATTCATTAGTGTAATTAATACCAGCGAAACTTTCATGTGTGCTGTTCGGCGAAGATTAAAAAAAAGTACGCTTTCACGAGAGGAAGAACAACATCTGGTTTTCATTGACCTAATTATTCAGGTAATGAAATGCTTATTTCTGCACCCGTGCCGCGTGTGTGAGCAGGTAAAGCCTACACGAGACAAATTTGTGGCAAAATTAATGAGCGTAACATCTTGTAGGAGGTAAATATGAAGTCATTTGGAAAAGATTAGCCAGATTTTGTGTGGAATTGGCTTCAGGGACGGGTGTTTTTTTTTTTATTTCACGTTGAGTGATTCTCTGGGGAAATTTTGATAATTGGATTTATTTCTGATTCTAGTTTGTAAACTATATAAGGTGCTTACCCCTCTACCATTCTGATCACACAGACACCAAGACCCAAATACCATCTATTAGATGCAATTGGACAATAAGGTTCCTTATCGGAACCATATGGCATCATATTTCAGCCACTTGCACGGCAGTTTGTGACGATCCCTCTGTCCCCAGCACAAAGGATTTTGTTTCCTTCAGGGGCTGTATTTTGTGTCACAGATGTAGACAACTGAGGATCTTGACCTGTGGGGAAGTCAGACACACTATAGCTACGTATCTCACCCAAGTCCTCCATGAGGGACTGTTTAGGGCAGGGGCCTGAGTTCTTTCCCCCCTGCAACGTGTTTTAAAAAAGAAAAAAATTAATTCTGGCCTACTGATCGATTGATTTGTAGAGAGAATTAAAAACAACATATCTTCATTCTGTTAATCAGAGGCAGTGAAATTTGCTGGCTTTAAGCTTGGCAAATTTTATCACAGACATTCCCCACCTCCACATTAAATTTCACTGTCTCTGCCATCTCCCTCCCAACCCAGTGGAGTGTTCCACTAAGCATGATTTCTTGCTTAGCCAGTTAACTTGTTGAACCAAGTTATCCGGCTAAGCAAGAAATCCTGCTTTGAGGAACACCCCCCTGGTCAACAAGTTTTACCAGCAATCACGGATTATATGAATAACTTTCTTTTGTTTCTTTCTGGAGTGGCCCCCGATTTACTGCAGTTTGATGCAGCTGGTTCAAGCACACAACAGAAGTGAAAATTCCATCCTGCTGCCATCCTGTTTTGAAAGACATCTGAAAAGCTTCCGCTACATAATATACGGTGGATGATTTTTTAGTTAATACTTCCCTTCCTTTTCTGAAGTTCTGAAGGTTGACTGAATAAACAAAAAATATTAACTCTACGCCTACAAGGCTGCACATGACAAATATAGCATGACAAATAGCCTTGGCTACTAAACATGTTTCTGTTTTTTTCCACAGTATGACATTAATGTAACGGACATTTTTCGGCATTAACGAGTCCTGATACATGGTCTTAACAGGAACCAAATGCTTCTGTCTGAAGAGACTGTGCCCAGAGAGAAGGTGTTGAGCAAGACAGCCTAAGCTGACTACTCTAATTGAAAACAGTCTTATTGTTTTTATCATACAGTCATCATAATAGAACATGATGTGGACCGAGATCATTGCATGTAATCATTTTGAAGGGGGAATCTTAAGATCTCATTAAGTTTCTGTTCAGTTGGGTAAAGCAAGACAGATTTCACAATTAATCGTAGCTGCTATTTTGTCAATTAATAGATTTTTTTCCTTCACTCTGTAGGCTGTCACATTATTACCCCCCCCCCCGTTCTTTTAGTAAGTATGAATTGTTTTATGGATTACCTGGTTTAGCATCGTTAGTTGATCTGCTTCCTTCCTTTAAGGCTAACACACGTGGACTGGCATAGCATTTCTAGCCATTTGTTTCACAAACACAGCCTTTGGGGGAACAAATGGTTTTTGCGACGGAGATTTATGACACAGACTCTGCTCAAAGGGCCATTCCCAAAAAGCACAGCCTGCTCCTGTTCCCCCTGAAATGGACTGAGACACATCGCCGGCTTAGTATTAAATCCGGGACATTTATGATTTTCAATAAGTGTTTAATAAGCCTAAAAGTAATAATTATGCATGGAAATAAACTTAAGGCCGATTCTGCCCCAGCCCCCTGAATAAGTAATCAGTTACTTATGAGAGAATTGTGCTAATTTATGGCATCTTAACAGGAGGAACGGAGACAGCCTGAAAAGCATGTAATACATTCATAAAGAGAGTATTTTTATAAATATTTTTATAATAGAAATATAAATATATTTTCTGAATATATTAGTTAAATCAAATGTATTATAACATCGAAGCATTAAGTAATTACCCATCCCATCTGTATAGTAGATTGAAGGAATAATTTGAACCTTTTTTGTGAATTTTGTACGTTGGGTGGGGCAATATGGAGATTTACACAGAAGCGAGTTTATTCTGTCGGGCTGGGGACGTCCACAAACGTTGCAGGAAATGACTTATTTAGTCAGCATTTACGCTCTCTGTTTACACGCGGGCGCTGCCTCCATAAATCACGGATTGCCATCCTGCCCTTGTTTTGCGGGCCTCTGTTTCTGATCACTCAGGGTACTAATCCATCACATCTCTCACTTGGGGAGAAAAGCAGGCTGCTCATTTCAGGGTTATCCTCTGTGCACTGTAATATCGACGTTTTCCCCAAGAAAGGTCTTTCTCTTTCACAGGCATCTCAGCCAGAAACAAAGACGGAAACCATTCTTGATGGAACATCATAGAAATATCAACGAGTGATTTCGTTTATTGAGCCTGATTTGATGAAGTTTTCATTTAAGCCGGATTTATCCGCAGATTTTGCATCCAGCTCCAGTTGGGGGATTTCTGCCGGCTGCAAGGTTACTTTGCATTCTGAACGTGAGAATTATTGGAAAGGGTGTTTCTTGGCATAAAAAAAAACGTGAAGAAAGGCCCCCTCATTACAGCGAGAGGTCGCTGGCGAGTCTCTGAGCACTCGTTTCATTTACATAGATTGATTTCGGCGTTTAGGCGTGGGGGGGGGGTGTATGTCGTTAAGCATTGTGGTTCTTATGTTGGAGTGGGCATGGACAAGAAGAGGCCCGGTTCATGGAAAGAGTTTGAGTCCAACTGGAATCCCAGCACGTCCGCGGCAGTGCACTGCCCCAACCGCAGCTGGGATTCTGGGGAAGGGGGTTTGGACTTCTGACTTGAAGTCTGCTGATCCAACTCACAGCAGGACAGCTTGGGTAGTAAAAAAAAAAAAAAAAACTAGTTTCCAAGCAAGTCAGTCCAGATGCAGCAGCGTAGCCTCGCTAACAGAGGGAGGACCGTGGGCAGGCATCTCCCAGTAACCTCAGGAGGAGTGTACCAGCTTGCCGCACACCTGATGCTTTTACTATGTTATCTCTCCCCCTCTGTGGCTGTCCCAAGCAATGCCCCCCCCCACCTGGTGCCCGCTTCACCCATAACGAAATCAGCATATTCCCGCTCGCTCCTGGCACGTGCTCCGGTGTTGCGAAGGACTCCTCTGCTGGATCATGGAGGCAAAACTGGAAACCGCAAAAAAGGGCCGGAATATCATTAGAATTCATCGGATTGGGAATGCCACTCCGGATTGGGAATGCCATTCTGTTTCCCATTCTAAATTTTCATATTTTTATAACAAAGGTGGAAACATCCACATCAAATTTTAAGTTATATTTTCATAAAATGTGCTGCTCAGATACTTTGTATCATTCACATTTTATAAATATCTATGCACAGTTGGTTTATATTCAGTATCCCTGGATGATAATGGCATGGGCTGTTTTGGCATTTCCATGCAAAGGTCTGCTTGACGTCATATCCATAACGCTGATAAAACACTACATATTTCTAACATGTATATTTATATATGAATTTTGGGGATTTGGCTATACTCAACCCAAGAAGTTACATGAAAACATGCCGATTAACTCATTGATACTAAGCTTGTCCATGCTCTGTGGCATTTTGTTTGCTGATATGAGTCTAAATGTCACATCCATAACACTGGAATTTGAATAATATTTTGAAAATGGTTCTGCTCCTGATATCAGACAAGCACCTGTTACAGAGCATAATCGCTTCCTCTAAGGCACCGCGAGGCATCGTCAGTGTGACCCCCTTGCTGGTGATATTGAAAAAGGCTGCAGGCGAGAGGCTCCAGCTATAAGCTCGGCCGCCAAGGAGTCTCTATTTCAGTCACGCTTCTGTGTCATTCTTGGGGATCAATCATGCCCCCATTACACGGACAGGCCTCAGCACACATATGGCTGTCCCATCCTCGATGAATGTGCAGCTGAGATCGTATTCTGCCCCCCTAAAAGGCACCCGTGGTTGCCGTACGATGTCCGTATTAACGCCTCCCCCAACGCCCCAGAGCCTGAGGTATCTCTCCGTTTGAAAAGCTTTCAGCAGAAAGTGTCCGATAGTTAAGAGTTACAGTCGTCGGGCTACTTCATTCACAGCTGTTCAACATTCTCGTCCCGGTGAGCGATTTTTTATTTTATTTTTTTACCTGCTCTCTGCCAAAGCTGTCAGGCAGGAAACCTTTCAGGCGCTTTCAAGTGAGTGCGAGGCCATATCTGTCAGGTGATAGCCCCCCCCCCCCTTCCAGGCATACATCCATCACAGGCCTCTTCACGCCACGTGGGTTTTTTTTCACACACGTGTTTTGACATCGCTTCCTTTTGCCTGCATGGGTTTCTGTGACTCGTGTGGCGTGCCCCATGGACTGTCGAGGCTCTGAGGTCCACTGGTTTGTGGACAGGCCTTCTCGTCCTTCAAATATTGGGGATGTTGTTTTTTGAAAGGTTATTGTTTTTCAGAATGTTTCTTTCTTATTAAAAACAGTGGATTTTACTGGGCATTATTTTGTTAATAATAATACTCCCCCAAGTCTCTAGAGGCGTGGCCACCACCAGGAGCGGTGAGTTACTCATTGGGTATGGACACTGTACCTGTGATTGGGAGGTCACTAGTTCAAATCCCAGGATTGGAAGAGTGATTTCACCATTGGGCCCTTGAGCAAGACCCTTAACCCCCACTTGCTCCAGGGACCGTCTGACCCTACTTTCAACTGTGCATCGCTTTGGATTAAAGCTAAATAAATAAATTGTAATTACATGTCATATTAAATGCACACACGAGTTTTTCTCGTCTGAACATTTATACTAAATTTATTTATACTAAAACCTTAAACATTTCAAATCTATTCTACCCCTTTTCGTATATCTTACAAAGGGATTTACATGGTGGTGAAACAGCCAGGGAGGTGTTACAGCCCCGACGGTGAGCCCTAGAGTTCGGTCCAGATCTTCATGTTCCTTCCTATGGAAAATCCAGGTATGCAAAAAGTAAAATTTTTAAAAGGGCCTTGAGTCTGTGTGTAAATGTGTCATCTCTGATTTGATGTACGCTCAGGCAAATAATGATTATTAGTACACAAAATAAGCAGACCTTATTTCAGATGCTGCAAATTACACCTGGCGTCTTCTCACACAGCCTGTGCACCTCCCAAGAGTCTGAGACACGGGAGCCTTTTGCCATAACGGAAAAATAAGGATGTACAGATTCATAACGAGTTTTCAATATCACAAAGACAATTACCAAGCTGATGGCAAATAGAAGGGATTCTTGTATACTTAAATGGCACATTCTGTTGAAAATGGATTCGTTATCGCAGGAGCATGTCAGAAATAATACCTGATATAACTCGGGAATAAATGAAGGAAGACGACCGTCATCAAGATGAAAATAGTCAATTATAGAATATAAATGACGGTTTTCATAGAGGAACATAATAACGTCCCGAGATGTGGGATCTGACGGGATTGGGGGAAAAAATCATTAAAACTGGAATATTATCTAATGAAGAAACCTGCAATTTAAATAAGCCAGAGATCGGCTCAATATACATTTAAAATCACCCATAAAAAAACTAAAATGATAAATGTGCAGTCTACGCAAAGGATTAAGGGTAATCTTTTTATGCGAAAGGGAATTGGCTTCCTGTAGAGGCAATGAAAGAAAATATACTCTACAAATAATTTTTCCCGAACCAGTATCCCAAGACACAAACCGTTCAATCGTTATTCCAATTTGCTCAAAATTTATATCAATATTTTCATGTTCGCCTCGGCCAATGGCAGTACAGACATTTATACTGCTAATTAATCACACTCAAATGTTTTAATGTATCATTCTTCTTCTTTTAATTCAGACAGTGCCAAACTGCAGAGGAAGGCGGTGATGGAGCGACGTGTGGGCCTGTGTCGTCACTGGAGAGGGTATTAGCGGTGAGAGTCACGAGTTGACCGTACGGATATCTGCCGTCGGAGTGCAGTGCTAGCTGTTCGCAGCTTATGCGACGGCGCACTGCAAAGCTTCGATAAACAAGCCGCCCGCATGTGCAGCCCAAGAGAGAAGCTTGTTCTCCAGGCCATGCCGATTAGCGTAGAAGCTTCTGGCTTTCGGCTCTTCATCCCGGCGCGATTCCGTATGCTAAGTGAGCTCAGGCCTGGAAATTACCAGAACAAACACTGATTACTCTGCGTCACAATCGTTTACGGAGCACAGATGTAACGGGATGGGACAGGGAGAAGGCTTTGCCCTGAGCCCACAAGGGGGCAACCTTCTTCATTCGTTTTGTTATTAATACTTTTGGTAACACTTTGCTTGGGGGGGGGGGCAAAAATACTTAGCAGTAACACAGTTACTACTGACATACCAATCATGAACAAAGATAATAGCTACTTGAGATAAAAGATGCGTCACGATTCATTAATAATGAACAAATATGAGATCAGTATTTAACTTGTGTTATTCATGACTTGCTCCTTCAGTAGCTCACAAAAGTTTACAGAATGAACAGATACAGTAACAAATGAAACAGATAAAAGATGCATCATGATTTATTAATGATGAACGAACATGAGATCAGTATATAACTAAGATTTAGTTTGTGGTTAATTAATAATTAATAATTAAACATAAGAGCATAATACTATATTATTTGTGTCCCCTCAAGTGAAGTATTACCAGACCTTTTAATGTGTATAAATGAGCGGAATGCATGAGGGATTCTTAGATATTGTATATTCCAACTGCGGGGGACCTGTCCTGGTCATCATCAGCACGGCAGGTCAGTCTGACCCGTGGGAGGGGTTGGAGTAGCAAGGGAGTGCAGATGGCCTTCAAAACGTCGGCACGGTGTCGAGGTCAGATTATGGGGTGTTAAGAATGCATCCCTGATGGCACGCCTGTGAGGGGAAGGTGTGTCGAGCGCGGAAGGCCTGGGTGTAATCCTCAGTGTGTCACGTTAGCTGTCTGAGGCAAGCAGGACCTGATAAGGTGAATCAACCTCTATCCGGCTAGGAGGGGGGCAGACAGCAGGGGTCCCAGCCTGAACGTCAGGCAGATGCCTACAGGGCTGGGAAGAGAATCGAGTGGGTGCCTGACCACACACACACCGGATCGGGGGGGGGGGGGGGTGCTCGCGCTCACCCTTCCTGCTTTTGCCATGAGTGTCCCTAGTTAAGGGGAGATTGAGGAAATTTTTGTTAATTAATGTTTCTAGTACATTTTAATTTTAAACAGGGGGCCCTTTTCAGAAAATTGAGATTTTACACCAGTCGTCTCGCCAAAATCAGTAAATATTTAATCCCTTAACCTGAGGCAGCTTTTTTTCTGATAAATTGAATTTACTGCACCAGCGTCCATTAAGTAATTCCCAGTGACGTACTCTCCCCTGCATGCACTCTACAGGACCAGCCAGCCCCCGCCAGCGGCTGAATGTCACCCTAACCCCAGGACATGGCTGTCAGCATTCTCGCCTGTAAGGCTCCGCATCGGCGGTCTTTTGAAACCATTGTGCTCGACCCCCGGGGGGAGGGGGGGTGTTTCTGGGGGCAGCTCCTCCTTTCACCCTCTCTGCCCACAAGCTGAGAGTGCGAGGGCCCCTCTAAATCGAAGCACCAAAGACGACAAATGTCACAGGAACAGCTTTCCGACTGGCGGGCGAAATAAAATCCAGTGCGTTTTCTCATAATATCATCACTCTGTGACAATACAATAAGCATTTGGGGGGGGGGGGCAGGGTGCCTGCGAATCACCCTCCTCTTTGTTTGACAAATTTAGCAAAATATTAGTATTCACCTTAATTCCCACACAAACAAAGCATGTCTGCAAAGACAGGTCTGACCCCGTGTCTCTTTGCTTTATTTTGAGCTGTGTGCTCTTCGGTCACTAATGGACATAACACATCAAGTCGGCTGTGAAATGTAATTGTAAAATCTATGCGGAAATTTCATTCACAGGACATAGGCATCCTGTGAATTGCCCATCTAATTTTCTGTTAATCTGGGGTGGCCGCTTCCCGTCCTCCCTGTGGCCACCCGCTGTCCAATCCCTTCATTCTCATTAGCCCCCCCCCCACACACACACACACACACACCTCCTCCAGACCAAACATTTCTTTCAGCCATGTAACAGCTGGTGAGATTACTTTTTTCATTTTCTGAGATCACTTTTTCTTCGTTTTAAAGTTTGATTTACGGCTTTAAATTTAAAAGTTTGAAATGGCACTGGAATGGAAGCGAGGGTCTGAGCGCACATCTGTCTCGTGCTGTGCCCACATGTCTCCGCGCTGGATTAATCACTGCGTTGTGAGATTGTTTTCTAACTAATCAGCTAGTTATTTCGGAGTCTGCTGTCTGTAATATTACTCTCTTGGTCTCTGGACTTACTTACCAAGTTTAAGTTACCTCCCAGTGCGAATTTTTTTTTCCATTCAGTCCGCAGCGTACAGAAGGGCCGAGTACAATTTAAATTTGCGCGATACTTTCTTGCTGAAGTATAAAAGAGAGTTTTCTGAAATGTAATAGGCCTTTCATTGTCGCCCTCGACAGTCTCTGTCTCTCCCCTCCGCTTGCCGCGGGCTCCACGACCCGCCAAATATCACACGTCTTCAGTCCGCCGGTACCCCGCGGTTCTGATCCCTGATTTATAGGTCAGGCAGGAAACACCAGCGGAAAATCAATACGCTAGAAAACATGTAGAAGCTCTGAGCGCACCGTGGCTGGCTTTGAGGGAAGTACTCTGTGGAAACGCTTTCAGGCACTGGCCTGAAAATATAAATCTGACTGCCCGGTAGCAAAAGCAATGACGAAACCCATTAGTTTTACAGCGGTTACTTTCCTTAGAAGCAGACAGTCGGCTAACTGCTGAAAAGGACTTTTTTCCCCCCTTTTTAATTCATTAGCAGCGTCGCTAATGCTAATTGTTATCTCTTAGCCTGAATTACCCAGTGCGTGAGTGTAATGTTCCCAGGAATCTGCCTCTTGGGAATTCTTGTCCCTCCTTTTTCAGGAAATTCCCTGACAGAGAGTACTTTTCTCCGATGCAACAGAGGTCATTACTTTTAGCTGCGACATGCTGGAAAAGCTTTAGCAGGGAGAAAGAGAGTGCCGCGACGTAGAGGGGCGGATGCTAATTGTCATGGCTTAATTGTAGACATGGCTAACAGCTAATTAATGAGCATTTACCTGCTTTCTCTAGACCTGTATGTCTCTCTGTCTGTACCGCATAATGGATTCTTTTCAAGAAAAGCCAGTTCTCTGGCTTCATCTCCATGTCTTATGGTCAAACTGTTTCAAAATCCTCCTTTTTATGCCCACGGACACATTCCTGTGGTCATGTTTCCCTACAGAATCTGCTGAGTTTGTGCCCTACCGGACTCTGAAGTGACCGGCAAGAACTGTCTGGGGGACCCACAGACAGTCCATGTTTTTGCTCCCTCCCAGCTCCCCGGGGAGCAAAAATGTTGACTGTCAGACAGGGAGCTCGAAGGCGGGAAAAAACATGGACCGTCTGTAGGTCCCCATGGGCCAGATTGGGAAACACTGGTTTAGATATATTACCACAAACACAGTAGAGTGTCGGGCTTATGGATGCCGGGGCTCCCACTGACCTTCACCTCGCCGACTGCAATGCTGTAGCTGGCTGCGAGGTTTTTCAGCTTTCCTTCTGAATCCCAGACAGGGGGGTGATAGTCTTATGTTTTAGGGCAGGTGAACGAGGAATTCCACAAAAAAAAGCAAACAGTCGGTTTCTAAATTAACTCGCACGCAAAAAATGTCCACCTGGGCATAAAATATCTGAGAATTAGATCATTTTTTGCTGGTACATCCCTTTGCTTGTGAGGTACATATTCTCGGGGGCACCTGACCCCCCCCCCCCCATATACACACATACTGACAGGACTGCGTTACACCACAAGACACGAAGAGGAGGCAGAAAAATAGATGTTGTAATAAAGTGCAGCTGAAGCTTAGGTTCATGTTTAGGATTTCTTACTATTGGACATGAGTTGGGGGGGCACCATGGTTAGCACTGTGGCCTCACACTTCTGGGACCAGGGTTCGAATCTCTGCCATGGCTCCATGTGCATGGAGATTGTATGTTCTCATCATGGGGTTTCCTCTGGGCACTCTGGTTCCCCCCCCCCCCACAGTCCAAAAATTTGCTGAGGCTGATTGGAGTTGCCAAATTGCCTGTAGTGTGTGCATATGCCCTGCAATGGGTTGGCACCCCATCCTGGGTTATTCCCTGCTTTGCACCCACAGCCTCCAGACACCCACAACTCCGAATAGGACAAGCAGTTACTGAAAATGAATGGAAATGAGTTGTTTGTGAAGAACCAGGAATGTACCCTTTCTGTTCTGCAAAGCTGATGTGACACTCCCATATCAGTAACACACACATCGTTAGTGGTACACCGACGTGAAAATTTTTACTGATAACTGATTTATTTTTGTCTAATATCGCCGACAACGGTGAAAGTTGCCAAGCTTTTAGATTAACAGAATGATGTCATATCGTTATTTATTCTTAAGAAGATGAAAGATTGATCTATGGGCCAGATTAGATCATTTTTTCATACGAAATCCCTCGTCCCAGACTACAGAAAATGGCTGATCGTCCAATGCAATCATCTCCATTATTTCAGTAGCTGTGTCTTTCGCTGTGATGCTGCTAACTTTGATAAAGTTTAAATATTGGCGGGCAATATCTGTATGTCATACATTTCTATATATTCTTCGTTCCATCCTCATAAAGACAATATGCAACGCATAATAAAAATTCTAATAATAATAATAATAATAATAAATAATGATAATAATAATACAGAAAGAAAGAGCATGTTGCTCAAATCGCGATCTTGATTTTGAGTGGAATAAAAATCGATATTCGTGTTTTCTCAGAATCACTCAGTCCTACTCCTCTTATATGTTTTTGTTGCAAAAATCATGAGGCAAAAAGACACCGTGTAATAGTTCTAAATGGCAAGGACACGCACAGTAAGCACAGGCGTACAGCTGCAGGCGCCCATGCATGTCCTCTCGCCATTCTGACGGTCAAATGAGCTCTCACTAACTACCAAAGGAACTTTTCACCTCTCAGGATACGTCGGGATAATCGGGGGGTGTCGCGTGCTGGCCCGGGATTGGCGGAACCGACCCAAACGACCGCTGACATCATCTTAATGCCGCTAAGTCGGTGTCGCTCGGACAGAAACCGACAGAAGCGATACTGCTTTCGTTGCGTTGAAAGAGAAGCACCATGAGAGCAGCTGTTTTCCCTAAGACGTCCTCACCTCTAAGCCCCTTTTGCCTATTGCCCCTATTGCTACCCCTAAACCCCTATTGCTTTAATCCCATTTTTCCGGGTGAGAAATCAGAAGAATCCCTATCGTTCATTGTTTTTATTTTGTTGCGCGTGTTACTGTTATATAATATTTATGCCATTGTGATCATTAGCTATAAAATACAAATATAACAGAGTTAGCTGAAACCACTAGGGAAATGTCGGGAAAACATTCATTTTGATGGCAACGTGAAGTCACAATAACAAGTTTAGTAGTAAAATAACTGCAATAACGTTGTGAGAATGTTACGTTTGCTTTATATTATAATTTAAATCATTGCCGTTCTGGTAGCTGTATTTCTAGGGTTAGGGGTTTGACTCCTAAAGGAATCTTTCCTCTGAGTCATTAAGAGCCAGGAGTCTATCTTAACAAATGAATACAACCTTGACCATGGAAAAGCTGAGTGATCTCAAAACATACAATGAAGTTGCTGATGTCAAACGCAAAGGTAGCGACATTGAAAAAGGCATTTTCAAGGGATGCTTTATGATGTGTCATTTCTTTGAACATTTCCTTAACGACGGGTTCCTCGAGGGCACCATCCATCCATCTCCCCCTTCACGTTACAGCTTCCAACCATAATGACATTTAAGGGCTAAGTGGTATTTAAATTAGTATTTTTTTTATGTCATTAAAGGTGATGCACTAAACCATGTTTTGGCACAAATTAAAATGAAGATTTATGAAAATTTCCATAGCTAATAACATAAACTGTTGCACTCATTTAGTTTAGCTTATTCTGTGTACTGAAGGTTTAGCTAGCATGAATATATAGCTCTATAGGTTCTGGCTCTTTAGCAGTGCATGTGCCCTGCAATGGACTGGCATCCCATCCAGGGTGTACCCCAGCCCTGTGCCATGTGCATTCTGGGATACGCTCCGATCCCCAGTGACCCTAACCGGGATAAACATTTGGAAGATGGATGGATGTAATAAATGTCGTGTAGCAAACAAATAGCTCCAAACTCTGTATGGCACATGTAGAAGCTCAACGAGTCATTCCTTACACCGTCCCATCCTTTACACTGCCTCCAGTGTCGACGGCCTGCGCCACCTGTGTTTACGCTTGGCCAGAGGGGGCCTCACAGCCCGTCAGAGACGACAGACGTCGAGTGAACTGGACAGCAGATGGAACTGGAGGCTGCAAGCACCTGCCCTTTGGACGGGTCAGCGGCCCTAACATGCTATTTGTTTGCTATTTGCAAGGCTTGGCATGTTTGACGGGAGGAAAGCGCAGGCGTGCAGCGTCATGGCTGAGCAAACAGACGTAATTAGTCACCTGTGAAGCGCTGTTTTCTGGAACAGGACATAGGAGCAATGTAACGCGGTTTAATTTCAGCGCTTTATCTGCTCAGAAAAAAAGGTAATTACTTTGCTGACTTGAGAAGATCTATAAACAAGGCAGTATGTATAAGTAAAGGGGAGAGTGGGTTAGAGGAGAGGGCAGTTTCAGCCCTGTGGGGGGCAGCGCATTGCATGTTTTAAATTACAGACCCTGATTTACAGGCAATAACCCATTACTATGACTTCGGTAACAACAATGAGCGCTGGGACTATGTTTTTTTTGTCATTTCCAGGCTATTTGCACCTGTTTTGGGGGACACCTTTAATAAAAAGAAATATATCATGAAAGGCATAAGCACGCACAGAGGACACAGAGCCTAAATGAAACCGAGTAAAGTCTCCCGGCCAATAATCAGCAGGGTGCTTGAAAATTCCAGCCAATCAAAGCAAGCGGAACTTTAGTACCAATAAAAGAGCAGATGACTGGCTGAGCCAGCTGGGCTTTTACATTTTCCAGTTTTACGTTGGCCATCGTTGGAGAAGGCTGCTATTCCAGACCTTTTCTAGGTTTCATCTGACTGAAAAACTATAATTTTAAAATTGCTGCGGTGATATTAAGCAAACTTTTACAGGCCTGTAGTTCCTGGGAGGCCAAAACCTCTGTCTTCAGAAAAATGAAACAGCACACTTAGTATAAAATGTTAAATTTTCATTAAAATCTATATACGGTACCCTTCACCTTTCCCAAATACATTCAGACTGGTTCTGTGTTTCATGGAGGACAGGGGGTATTTCCCCCCAGTAAGGAAAAGTTTAAGGGAGGAGCAGGAATATCCAAAAAGCCATGAAAAATGAGCCATATTCTGCAACGTTCACATAATAACTATTGTTTGATGGCAATGAAGATCCTCCCCACATTCATAAGACAGCAGTGAAGTTACAATGAAAACCAGATAGTTCCCCTGGCAAATAAAAACACTGTATTTGACACTGTGTTTGTTAAATTTTTAAATATTATTTGCACTTCATTATTTAAAATCGTTTAATTTAACATCTTCTGGAATATGAGTATGTACCGCACGGCTAGCAGACCAGCTAAAAGCCGGCATACAATGATAATGTAAAATGGGAGACCCCCCCCCAAAAAAATGTGGGGCCAGGGGCACGATGAAAATGTTAAATATTTATAAAGAAAAATGTGCTGGTGAGTTCCCAAACCAAGGAGAAGTTTGGGTACCATCAGAATAAAAACGTGCAGGGGTCTATGAAATTTCTATTATTTATAATAAATGTACAACACAGAGATCATAAACTGAGTAACAGTCCATCAATTTTTACATGATAGTTGTTGCAGGAGGGCTCAAGTCTAATTAGGGGGGCTGTGATACTGTCAGATATTGGTGAAGGTATTGGTGATGGAGTCTAGTTTGCTTCTACTTATGTTTTGAATTTGTGTCTTTATTAAATACCTCAGTTATTTTAGTTTGTTCTTCCTGCTTACACTGGGGGTGGTCAGTTATGAGGTAATGAGTAACAGGTCCTGTCAAGTCTAAGCACTTTGTTGAAGTGACACAATTAATCAGCACTGCAAGCTGTGTTTGGCTGTCCGAGCACAAAGGAAGTTTACCCAAAAACATCTGCACCCCTTGTGGATTTAGAGGACCGGAGGAAGCGCTTGAGAGATTGACAGAGGCTGAAGTTATAATAATCGGCCGACTACCCAGAGGTATGGAAACGTGAGAGGTGTAGCTCTGAGGGCAGGAGTGCCGTCTGAAGCAGAAGGCAGGAGAGAATCTGCCAGTTATTATGTATGGTGTCCGCTGCTGAGGACCCGTGCTGAGAGAGAGAGAGAGACAGCTCAGGAGGAGGACGGCCTGTGACAGCGAGAGCCTTGGGACCGAGCGGCGAGGAATCTGCTTGGCGCTGATGAGATCTTCAAGGTCCTGTTAACACAGGCAGGCGATGCGTCAGCGAGCCCCATTGGCATGCCAGTCAGGTCAGAGGACTCTTTTTCCGGACACAGGAGAACTCCAAGAATGGCGTGGGCTGCTGTGAGTTGACCAAAGTAAACTGATATGGGCCAAACAAAGAATAATCTATTTCCTTTATGGATTTTAGAGTCAACATCAAAGTTTATCTTAGCAATTTAAAACCTTGATTAATTTGTGAGTCATTTTGATTCATTTGTGCCTCTTGGTAAACAAAGTCATGTTGATTTTATTAGTCCATAAGTGCAACAATTTTCAGCAACCTGTGTAGGTCCTGTTTTGACATTTATATACTTAATAAACAGCCAGATTGTCTTTCAGAGTGACTTAATAACTGTGCACCGTAACGTGTACCCGGGGCCAGTTCGACTCCTTACTGAACATTAAACTCTACTTTTTGACTTGTGACCTTCCGTTTAACTACGACATCCAGTTGACTTTGTTTATTATTTAAAACCTGACATTTTTTGTTTGTTTTCCCCTATTAATGTCTTTTTCTCGGTAGGGTTCCAGTGAAGACTGTCGGGTATTTGTGTTGACAGAACGTGAGCAATTACAGCACGGATCTGTTTGCGTCCTCATCAGTATGTAGGAAGAGCACTTTGGGAGCCTATAGAGCAGAGTAACGACATAGTGACGTTTCAGCAGGTGACCTTTACATTGCAGACGGGTAAACGGCCAACTTTGCAGAGTTAAGCTGCTTTGAGAGAACATGCAGAGAAGAAAGCGCTGCCCTGATCGATAAAAGAGAGCGGTATAAGAGTACTCACTGCTTAATTGCCATATTTAAGTAATTATTTTAGATAGCATGCCTCCAATCCTGGGGTGTTCACAATTAAATGCTAAACAGGATGTGTTATTTAAAGTCTTCTGGGCCACCGTTCTTAAGGAGACCAGACGTGCAGCAAAGCAATACCAAGCTTATTTACTCGATGTTTTCTAATGGGCCATGGCATCATGTCGACCCACCGTTGGTTAAATCCTCCCTGAAGAGATGTTCATCCTTTCTTCTGCACAACTGAAAATGTCACAACATTGTTGATTGATATGCATGGTTTTGTTCCTCGAGTCAAACTTACCAGGGTGTCACAGACATAGAACTGCCACACATACGGACACGATTCATCTCATGACTATCAACAACAGGACTCATGGCACAATAAGGGGGCAGTTAATTAGACGTTGGCTGACAGCATAATTACTAGATGATACCGATTATTTACATGTCAGGCAGAGTCGGGGACATTTGGGATAATTCCACATGGGTTCGTGTTCATGAATAAGTAAAGAGCGCCTCCCTTGCATAATCCATCCACTCGTAATATAATTAGTTGATTTTTCACTGTTTTGAGACAACTGGGCTGAAGGATCTGCAAATTAAAAGAGGGGGAGGAATGAGTCTGAGATGACAGATGCTAAGCAGGTTGGTTAACAGCAGGAAAGCTGGATGGGAAACCAGTACAAGAGCCAAACACTGGGATGATTCTTGTTTGCCACCGGAGACTGAGAACTGAGAGATGCGGAGATGACTGTCGTCTCAGAGTCGGCTCCAAGACCTGAGTGACGCAGGCGCTGGAGAGAGACGGTGAGATAGTTAACAAGGTTTAGTCTTCTTTCATTTCCAATCAACAGATATTTCCATGCTGATGATAGTCTTGGTTCAGCAGAATGTTAGAGAGTGCTCAAGTCTGTTGGCACCTCCTGGATATTTAGATGGAGAGGTTGCCGCACATATGTACATATGTTTTTAACTTTTTTCCACTCAGTCCCAGATGGAGCTCTGTGTTGACAAACCGGAGTTGGTGTTGTCAGGAAACGCTATAGTCGGGGTAACTTAACTACGGAGGATAGAACTGCGTTTTGCCGCACTGTGTGGGCGTCGTGTGGTAGACAGAATTGTGGAGTGTGGTGGAGAGGGACTGAGAAGCAGATAAAGCAAACATTACAGCTTGTGCTGTAACCACGGACCGCCACTTATCCTCCAGCAAATCTTCAAAAAATGTAAAACCTAGACTTTAAAATACATGTGTTATCCCACACTGGCCAGCAGGGTACGTAGTGGCTAAGGATGCAGACTCAACCCTGGTTAGAAGAAATCGTTGATTAAATAAGCTGTATAATTAAGATGAGATGAGAAGTTTCATTAAGAAAAAATGCTGTTTTCTGTCATTTTATATAACTATATAAATGTAAGTTGAATGTTAAAATATTAGTTTAAAATACTATTTGGTTCAATTGCGTCCCTGTGATATTTGCGCCATCTCTGTCTAGAATTGTAGAAATTTAATTTCAACTAATGGCATCCCAACAAAAGAATTTCATTTGTCAAGCAGTGTCGAAAACAGGCCAGGGTCAGACAACCCAAGTCGGCTGTGTTTCCTTTCCTCTGCAGGTGTCGCTGGACCTAAACAGCGAGTCGCCAGACCTGTGAAGGGGCCAAGGCGCCGATTCTAGCCAGTCTAACACACACCGGGGTATTTAACAAGTAATTAAAGGTGTAAGGTACAAATGTAAGGATTATATCCCCCAAATTAAACTGAAAAAGGTCTTAAAATGTACAAACACAAATATAATGAAATTCTTGATACCCTTTACAAAACAGATCTCATTATTATGATCTCTGGAGCAAGCTACACTACATGGACAAAAGTATTGGGGCCATCCACTACACCTACAGGAACTGTTATGACATCTCATTCTAGATCCATAGGCATCAATATGGAGTCAGTCTCCCTTCGCAGCTATAACAGCTGCCACTCTTCTGGGAAGGCTTTCCACATGATTTTGGAGTGTGTCTGTGGGAATTTTTGCCCATTCGTCCAGAAGAGCATTTGTGAGGTAAGACACTGATGTTGAGTGTGAAAGCCTGGCTCACAATCTCCATTCTAGTTCATCCCAAAGGTGTTCGATGGGTTTGAGGTCAGGACCCTCTGAGGGCCAGTCAAGTTCCTTCAGACCAAACTCATCCAACCATGTCTTTATGGACCTTGCTTTGTGCACTGGGGGACAGTCATGCTGGAACAGAAAAGGGCCTTCCCCAAATGAGCCTCACTATACACACTGGGGAGACAAAGGTGCCTCCCTCCACGGCTTGGCCCCATCAAGTCAACATGAAATTACGATGTGTGTTTTCCTCACTTGTCACCCGCTGTTCGGTGGCTTGGGCACGGCTCTCCAGTCGGGCCAAGGACGGTGCTCCGTGCTGGAAAGTGACGTGATACTGCTGCCTCTCCTCACGGAAGCATGGTGCACGCGATGGCGATTAAACTTCACGCCGAGCATTGCAGATGAGTCCCGAACTCCCTGCACCATAATGTCCATACAGAAAGTAAGAAAAAGCCTGATCTTAATCTAGCTGACTAGCACTGTAAGAATTGCATGTGTGTAACATATCACACATCATTCAGCCCTATAATATACTGCAGTCATTTTCCGAATTCCATACAAGATACCCCACCATGCGCTGTGATGTCATTCAGCACCAGTACCAGTTTCTAAGCCAACGGAAAACCAAACCTTAAAGTACCGAAAGTACGGTACCTGGAGGGGTGGAAAAACGCTCTAACTTTCACTGTATGTTGCTTCTCAATTTCTGGACTTAGTAAACTGATGAGTACAATAAATATTACATTGCCCAGCTATTCCATACGCCATTGTTTTACTACCTTTACACATTGTTCACTTTTGTAAATAGTTTACTTCGTCTGTATATTGTTTGCATCATATTTGTGATTGCATTGAAAGTCACTCACGTAATCTCACTGTGTGTAACATAATGACAATGAAAATCGTTGACTGTATTTTTTGTCCCGTTACGAGTTTTTCTGATATTTTCTGTCTCCATCCGTTCACTTTAGCTCGCTGTGCTTTGTTCGTATTCTCAGTCCTGCTGTACTTTAGCTCGCTGTGCTTTGTTCATATTCTCAGTCCTGTTATACTTTAGATATTTGTGCTTTGTTCGTATTCTCGGTCCTGTTATACTTTAGATATTCGTGCTTTGTTCGTATTCTCGGTCCTGTTATACTTTAGATATGCGTGCTTTGTTCGTATTCTCGGTCCTGTTGTACTTTAGCTCGTGTGCTTTGTTCGTATTCTCGGTCCTGTTGTACTTTAGATATTTGTGCTTTGTTCGTATTCTTGGTCCTGTTATACTTTAGATATTCATGCTTTGTTCGTATTCTCGGTCCTGTTGTACTTTAGATATTCGTGCTTTGTTCGTATTCTCGGTCCTGTTGTACTTTAGATATTCATGCTTTGTTGTATTCTCAGTCCTGTTGTACTTTAGCTCGTGTGCTTTGTTCGTATTCTCAGTGCTATTGCACTTTAGCTCGCTGTCTTTTGTTCATATTCTCGGTCCTGTTATACTCTAGATATTTGTGCTTTGTTCGTATTCTCGGTCCTATTATACTTTAGCTCGCTGTGCTTTGTTCGTATTCTCGGTCCTTTTATACTTTAGATATTCGTGCTTTGTTCGTATTCTCGGTCCTGTTGTACTTTAGATATTTGTGCTTTGTTCGTATTCTCGGTCCTGTTGTACTTTAGATATTCATGCTTTGTTCGTATTCTCGGTCCTGTTATACTTTAGATATTCGTGCTTTGTTCGTATTCTCGGTCCTGTTATACTTTAGCTCGCTGTGCTTGGTTCGTATTCTCGGTCCTGTTGTACTTTAGATATTTGTACTTTGTTCGTATTCTCGGTCCTTTTGCACTTTAGCTCGTTGTGCTTTGTTCGTGTTCTTGGTCCTGTTATACTTTAGATATTCATGCTTTGTTCGTATTCTCGGTCCTGTTGTACTTAAGATATTCGTGCTTTGTTCGTATTCTCGGTCCTGTTGTACTTTAGATATTCGTGCTTTGTTCGTATTCTTGGTCCTGTTATACTTCAGATATTCGTGCTTTGTTCGTATTCTGGGTCCTGTTGTACTTTAGCTCGTGTGCTTTGTTCGTATTCTCGGTCCTGTTGTACTTTAGCTCGTGTGCTTTGTTCGTATTCTCGGTCCTGTTATACTTTAGATATTCATGCTTTGTTCGTATTCTCGGTCCTGTTATACTT
>JAAGVU020000043.1:15609691-15623589 GCA_011763525.2 Mormyrus iriodes | reverse complement strand
GACGCCGCGGGCGGGGGGGCCGAGGGGGACCACCAAGACAGACTGGTCGTGGGCGGGGGGGGGGGGGGGGGGGTGCTCTTATGCCTAGCCCTAAAAACAACACTCTGGTGAGCCAAACCCCCCCCCACCCCCGCCCTCTTTCACAGAGTGAAAAACACATGAGGTGATGAGCGTCTCAGTGATAAACGACTGTCCGAGGGGGCCATACACTGGCGCTCTCCCAATCGCCTTTCTCTCTCTTTTGCTTTCCCACCCGTGTTACATTTTATTTAAACACACGTTTTTTTTTTGCTGGCATTTCTATCGACTCAATAAAAGTGTCATTTGTTATGAGGCCTTCAGAAAGGCTGTAAACCTCAGTAAAGAAAATGCGCTGAGTGCTTTTATGAAAAAAAAATAAAAGGCAAACAAATCCAGACACATGATGTTTCGACAGACACAGCGCTCCCCAGACAGACACAGCGCTCCCCAGACAGACACGCGCTCCCCGGACAGACACAGTGCTCCCCGGACAGACACAGTGCTCCCCAGACAGACACAGTGCTCCCTGGACAGACACAGCGCTCCCCGGACAGACACAGTGCTCCCTGGACAGACACAGTGCTCCCCGGACAGACACAGCGCTCCCCAGACAGACACAGCGCTCCCCAGACAGACACAGTGCTCCCTGGACAGACACAGCGCTCCCCAGACAGACACAGTGCTCCCTGGACAGACACAGCGCTCCCCAGACAGACACAGTGCTCCCCGGACAGACACAGCGCTCCCCGGACAGACACAGTGCTCCCCAGACAGACACAGTGCTCCCTGGACAGACACAGCTCTCCCCAGACAGACACAGCACTCCCTGGACAGACACAGCTCTCCCCAGACAGACACAGCACTCCCTGGACAGACACAGCGGCCCCTGGACAGACACAGTGCTCCCTGGACAGACACAGTGCTCCATGGACAGACACAGCACTCCCTGGACAGACACAGTGGCCCCTTGCCAGACAGCGCTCCCTGGACAGACACAGTGCCTCCTGGACAGACACAGTGCTCCCTGGACAGACACAGTGGCTCCTGGACAGACACAGTGCTCCCTGGACAGACACAATGGCTCCTGGACAGACACAGTGCTCCATGGACAGACAAAGCGCTGCCTGAACAGACACAGCGACCCCTGGACAGACAGAGCACTTCCTGGACAGACAGCACTCCACAGACAAATGCAGTTTATGCCGCATATCTGCAATTCCCTGAGAGAGTTCCATGCTTTTCCATATTTATTCTAGCCACTCCCCAGCTGGGTCACGGAGATCGGCAGTTTTTCCACTTCTGCACAGCCTTGCCGGCCTGTACGCTTACCGGTAATTCCCGGCGGGGCTCTGTGAGCTTAAAGGCAAAGTGAAATGCCAGGACCGCATTGAATCGGTGCGAGGGGAACAATAATAAAAAGGGGGTGGGGAAATCTCAGGTGATGCGTTTAAATGACCTCAGCCCACAGTGTTATGGTGGAGGAGTGGGGGGGGGGGCACCTGGCACTGAGAGGCGGGCAGGAGGGGGTCAACAGGTGAGGCTAGCTTCTTAAAGGAAACAGCAAGGGGTAAATAAGAGTGAAGCTGGTCTGTTTGTGGCTGTGAGAAGAGCAGCTTTCAAACCATCCATCCATTCACTGTAAATGCTTATCCGATACAGGATTACAGGGGGCCTGGAGCCTATCCCAGAATGCACAGGGCACAAGGCAGGGACACCCTGGATGGGATGTCACTGCAAACCCATTTATACAGAAATATAAACAGTATTTATCTTAATTAGGCCCAAGGTTAGAGGTATTATTTGCTGCAGTAATAATAAGAAATGAACCTGTATTCTTCTGTTTTAATCTCTGTGGTGCGTTCCTGGCTAAAGGGCCACACCCGGTCCGTATTCCCAGGTACTGACACTTCCGCGGCCAGGCTGGCCCAGCCCGTCGGTTTCGGGGTGCATTCCACAGCCGAATCGGCCTTCCTGAGGTCACGGAGCAATCGGAATACCGAGCCAATGAAAACACTGCACAGATCATTTTAAAATTCCGGGCTGTGGTGAAAATGTTTCACAAGCTCTTATCGGAGGAGAGGGAACGAAGGGAAAATCTCAGAGCATTTTATGTGGGGATGGGAGCAATGAACCTGCAAACCATCCGACGGTCTGAAAAGACACGCTGGGGAAAATCCCAAAATGTATGATATATCAATAGTATAGCCGTCTTACACGCCAAGCGCATTCCTCATGCTCAGACTTCTGAAAAAAAGTGACAGGATATTCCACGCTTATTATGCCTGGATGTAAATAACCTGCTCAGTTCATTAATTTCATGCAAGAGTATCGTGTTTGTTTCCATGGACAACTTTCTGACAAGCCTGTTCATCATTCTGTCGACGGTTTGTAATACTCGGTGTGGAGAATCGCGCAGAGTCTCTTAATAGATTCCGACAGCGGTGATTTTACCACAAGCGTGAAATTAGGGGAGGGAAAATAACTCCCGTTTGTGTCTAAAATATTGTTACATTTGTTTTAGAAAGTCAGACTGTTTGGTAGCTAGTTGGTGGACTGGGGATTACACAATCGATACAAATATGAAATAGAAGCATTACAACATTATCAAAAGGATACACAACAGTAGTCTTTCTATTTCTAGTTTTTATTATCATAAAAAGTAATGCCAAATAGGTGAACGCAAGTAATACATTCAATCACTTGTTTAATTATCGAAATGAATGCTCATATTTATTCAAAGCGTTATACCGTCAAGTCGCCCCAAAAGCAGTAATTGATCAATCATGTTTAAGTCGACGAGGCACATTTTTTTTACCGCCAACTTGAAAAGCAGATCCAGGTTTTCCGGAGGGAGTTCGTAAGGGGCAGAAAAGCAGGTCGCTGAGAAGCTGACCCCACGCACTCAGGTGACCTTGAGCTATTTTCCTCCAAACAATGACATAGTTGTACTTCCAAAGCTGTTATTCTTCACAGCGCCCAGTGAGGGAGAGCTTTGGTTTGGGGTACCCAGGCGGCAGGTCCGGCGGTCACCTGACAGGAGATCCAGCTACCCAAATGTATTTTAAAGAATGTGCCACGTCCCCAAACAGGGGTAAAGACCAGCCCCAGGGATTCCCCTGATGGCTGCCGGCAACACAAAGGCGACACCCGTCACCGGAGGGCGGAAGTGAGCAGGCCCGCTGGCCCCCACTATCCCTGCGAACTCCGACCCTGGAACAGTAGTTTTCGCTCCCCCGATGCGCGAGAGGAAACGGCGGTGTGGAATATTAATTCTCTCAAAGATTAAAACAGTCTTTTGGAGGTGGAGTGCAGCTGGTCACGGCTTCAGCGGTCACATCGGGTAACAGACGGCGGTGGTGACAGGCAGAGAGCCGCTTGCACATTAGAGTACTGCCATGTGTCATGTGACTGGGACACTGCCATGTGTCATGTGACTAGGGCAAGAACTTGGGTGATTTACAATTCCGGAGTGCCATTAGCCGTGGAGCTTTCCAACAATTCCCCACGTTCCTCAAAAACAAGAGGTGCCCCCTTTCACATCTTAGGCCCTCCGACAAGGTTTCCCTTTCGCAGTTTATCATCATTTTGGAGTTGACAAGAAAGTTTAAAGCCAACCAGTTCCTCCAAATCAGCTTCAGACTTCAGCACGATGATTTTATCTTTATCTACAAAAGCACAACCAGCCGGATCGGCTCCTAATCTCAGCATCGGTGGCAATTCCTCAGATTTCAGTGAGGGAGCAGAGTACATATTCAGGTAGATGAGCAGGTAGGTCAGGTGGATCATTCGAGTAGATCAGCAGGTGTTCTGAGTGTTTGGGAATTGAGATTTATAGCTGAAATGTAAGTGTTAGAGTAAAATGAAGTCAGCCAGGTGTTCCAATCTGAACACCTGGGAACACAAGGGAATCAAAAGTTGTTTTTTTCCTGCATCTGTCCAAAACCGCCAGTTATCAATGTCAGTCAGATCGTTGAACTACAGTTTATCGACAATCTGCTGCTTTTTTCCACCAGAATGGAAAAATTGTAAAGGTATATAAGCAGTTTGACTCAGGCAGGCGATTTTGTTGACTGTCTGCTGATATCGGATGCAGCAGGCAGGCTGTTTGCATGGTGGAAATTCGTTTAAATACAGCAGCTTCATTCCGTTACACAGAAACATGGAAGACACACATGATTTGAGAACACACACAGGCAGCAGTGTGTCAGCTAGTTGTAGTGGTGGGAGAGATTCCCTAGACTCAGTGCCTGATTACTTAATTAAAACACAGAGCTGGAAAGACCATAAGGGCAGGTTTATGTTCTGTGACCTTTTCAGTAGCACATGGAGGGACCATTAATCTGCAATTGATATAAATTTTTATGTTGTTCATGGGATTCATATTATATTATATTATAGTTTTTGTCTATAAAATGAAAAGAAAATTACTGCAAACAAATATACACAAAAAGTATTAACTGTAAAAGATGAATAATTCCGGAGGCTTGTTTCGGCGTTTGAAAAGCTTTTAATGGTAGACAGAATTCCATCAATGGCTTGTTAATATTAAACGCTGTGTTAAGTCTGAGTGTGATGTGCAAGGGGCTTGACAGCGCAATGCCCAAAATGGCTCTGACAGTGTTTAGCTAGCAAAACCTTCTACAACTTTTTTCCCCCCAATTTTCCACTCTCCACGCCAAATCTTACAGAAACAAGACTTTTCGAGGCAGTATTTGGCTGGTCGAGGTGCTGATAAACATCTTGGCCTGAAAATGCTGAGAAAACGAGGTGTGTCCAAGTCAGTGGTGACCGCAGTAAAATTAGCTATGATTAAAGTACACAAAAAATAAAGATTTTCAAAGTGTACTGGCAACCTTGTCTTTAAGAAGTTTGTGGTCTTAAAGCAGAATGAATAAGCTGTAAACACTATCACAACACAGCTATTTGCCTAGGAAATTTTTGTAAATTAATATAATTACCCAAGGAAGACAGGGATAAAGTGAAATACTAGTAGGTGTTTAATTATAAAGCCTTGTTTACTGATTTATTCATATTCTGCACAAGGCGTTTTCCATGTATGAGGAGTCACATGACTGGCAGCTGCCAACAGCATGATTGTTCAAACATTAAAATATCTAGCCAATTAAGCATTTGGAGCAGCCAATGGGATTCAGTATGCAAATGAGCTCTCTCTGCTCTGAAAACAGACAGGTCCGAAAGCAAGGTGTACTTCAGAAACACAGGCCTAATTAAATTTAAAGGACAAAACTATACCTTTCCAACTATTGCTGTAGGCGCAAGGTTGGACTCATTCAGTAACGCTCCTCTTCTGTTCACTTGGGGTTTGCCTAATCGAATTCTTTCGGTAGACAGTCATAATTTCTTTCTTAAATTATATAGCGCCTCAGAAATGTATAGTCCATCATTTTATTCACACAGCAATGAGAATGTGTACAGAGACCAACTTTTCACACTGAAGGCAATTTACTTTTTATTATGTTAAGAGGGGTGGCACAGTGGCGCACACCTTCAGGGCCGGGGGTTCGAATCCTGCGGGATTTGCATGTTCTCGGCGTACCGTGTGGGTTTCCTGCGGGTACTCCGCTGTCTTCCCGCAGTCCAAAGACATGCAGCTAAGCTAATTACTGTCACTAAATTGCCTGTAGTGTGAGACAGTATGTGTGTGCGTGCCCTGCGACGGACTGGCATCCCATCCAGTGTGGACGCCCGCTTTGTGACCATGTTTCCTGGGATGGGCTCCTGGCCCCTATGCAGACCTGTCCTAGATAAGTGGATAGAAGAATGGATAAATTACATTTTAAAATGAAACAAAAAATGTCAGTATTTTTCAGCCAGGGTTGAAACATTTTTTTGGGTATCTCTCCTCAGAGCTGTTGCCCTTGGAATGGTATCCACTAGACACCCAACTCCATCCTCCTCCCATGGGATGTATCTCCACCCGTTTGTGAGCATTCCTCTGGTGACTTGTGCTTTGCTCTTACGTTCTTAGCAAGCATAAATGCACAGGGGACTAAGTACATTGAATTTCTCCGACAGAAATATGCAGAACAGAATAAATAATGCTTAAAATAAGTGCAAACTTTCTGCTTTGTTAGCTATGCACTCTGGTAGGAGATGCACATTAATTCTGGGGAATAAAAGTCATAAGAATGGCCCTTGTCTATGACTCGGTCAGTCCAGCACGGGAGGATTCCCTCCGGCCCCACAAGCCGGCAAGCCAGAACTCAGACCTCGATATCCAGACCATCGCAATCCTAGAAGTATAATCTTTCAAGGACGTCGGGTGGCTTTAAACTGCGAAAACAACAAGCAGTTACAACAGAGCTAGGTGATCGGACACTGAAGGAGACCTCGGTGCTTTTAATGGCTGGGGTCTTTGCATGGCTACAGTCTTTATAGGTGAGTCGGGTCTTTTCCAGACATTGACTTCTAGACATGCAGGAGATTCCCTGAAGAGTCACACCCCAGTAACATACTGCATAGATAAACTTTCATTGTTCTGGGAAAGGTCTGTTCTTCATTACATTGCTTCCAAACCTTAAAAAAAATCCCAGAGTTTCTGGTTACCACTGGGATATGTAGTAATAAGTATGGTCGTGTAAAATTAAGGCCGTCTCAGCGTGAACTCAGCCCCCCCACAATTCATTATTAATCATCTTCCATCTCCAAGCAGCTGCAGTACAAAAAACTATTTTAAAAGGCACAAACTTTGAGAAGGTCTCTGCTTGTCGTTCTCGGTGACATTCAAATAATGGAGCCCCCGGGAAATAAACCGTAAGACTACATTTCTGAACGTTTTATCTACAGTATTTTTTTTCACAGAGCCAAGCCCTCTCAAAGAAATAAAGTGATTCGTTTATATAAAAAAAATGTAAAAAACTGTTTAAGTCCTTCGCTTTGAATGCTCCTGGTCTACATAGTTTGGATACACGAAGATTCTGCATAAACTTTGCAACTTTTCTGTTGATCTGATATGAATTTAGTTAACTTGTGCTGCTATTGGTCAAATTAATTAACCTTTTTAAAAATAGTTTTCAGCACTGTTACCATGTTAAAGCGAAGAAAGAAAACGGTTTGGAAAGATCGGCTTAGAAATCTTCCCAGGCAATGTCTTTGACTAATAACAATGAAATTCTTCTATCCTCTGTAGTGCAAAACTTTTAAAAACAACCTGTAATCCAGTGAATTTTGACTTTATCCACTAAGACCTGGTTCTGAATTCTGACTGTTGAGATGGTCCTGATTGGCCGGCTGTTTAAATTCTAGCAAGTCGTCATAGCCACATTAAAATGTAACTTGGGCTCTGGCCTGAGTTGTGGAATCACATCAAATAAGACTTACTTAGATATTCCATCTATAAGCGCTTTCAGGTCATTTCCCAATTGGTTCTGGTTTTATTCCACTGTTCAATACTATAACAGTTTCATATCACATTTCTAAAAGGCACGATTTGAAAAACTTTTAAAGGAAATTCTTAATAGTCGTGTCAGTGTGGTATACGTATATATTGTGTATCATTCTGAATATATTGGTCTTGTGTTTCGAGATGATTTACCATATGAGGATAATTTGTTCTACATAATGTTTTATGATGTCATTTCTTCTAAATTTCTTTTGCTAATTTTGACAAACAAAACAGCCATTGCAATGGCAAAAAAGAATCTTTTTATGCTCCTGGAGATTATTAAACATCCTCTATATCTGATATTCATATACCTAAAAAAATGCCAATATACGAACTAATCACCAGTTAATATTGGCTAAAGGGCAGCCGGTTTATGCTTCAGTGAGCTATTCCTTAGGACTGTGTGAGTATTTAGCAGTGAAATGAAATGTTTAATGATGAAATGGGAGTTTAGTCTTAATGACATTTAAGGAAATAGCTGTTGCGTAAGGCACTTCAGTGGGCTTCTGCTCTATATTTGTTGTAACGTAGGTTTTATGCGTAGAAACCTGTAAAACAGAGTTTATGCAGTAACACAAATCAGTTTTTAAAGCTATGTAGTTTATTATTGTCAATTACGGTTTTTCTATTTTATTGTAATTTTATTGTGATTTTTATATTTTTTTTGTTACTATAATCTTATTTATTCATATCGTTTTTCTTGATGTTACATATTCCCGTTCAAGCACAATCCTGTAAGCAGGTGGATGAAGCATCTCGCTCCGCAGATGTACGGTCTCTGCTTGCATCCGGTGCCATTCGCACAGCATCGAGTCTCCTGATCCAACACGCAGCCTCACATCCATGCAGATCTTGCTACGGAAAAAATCTGGAACTATGCAGTCACAAAGCATCAACAGCCATTCCCTCCACATTAAACAAAAAAAATAAATAAATTAATTTAGTTCTCGTTTTGCAGCTTAAGGCATAAATAAGCGCAGACTTTTCAAGTCACAGTCAAGCTTCCACAATTAAGAGCCACATTCTCTTGCCTGATATTGTTTGATTGCTTGTTGCAAAGTGAGTGACATGATAATTGAACATATAATTAAGCTGCTGTTCTTCTGAATTAATAGGCAAGTATTAAAGGGTAGTAAAGTGGAAAATGGCTCCTAGGGTGCTTTCCCAGCCCCCCAAGGATTACTGCTTTTTAAACAAAAGAATTCTTTGATCTATATACTGACAAAAACATTGTGGAATATATAACAGATATTAACCCTGGCCAAGATAAGCACGTGGATTGTTATATATGCAATACTTGTACAGTATATATTAAGTATATATTCAGTTAGATATAATACCTACAAATCTTGACCTTCTTCAATGGCAAAATACTACTGACAAGTGTTGCATCCCAAATAGCCTACAATCTCTCAACTGCATATAATTTAATACATACACACACATACATATAATCGCCCCCCTGTATGCGACGCCGATTTTCTTCGGTGTATTTTAATCTTATTCGAGGGATCGTCCTTCAAATAGAGCTCATTCTGCGGTTCGGTGCAGCCCCGTTCCCTTTCTTTCGGTTCGGGGGTTAGGGTCTGGCAGCCGCAGCTAGGGGGAACGGGGCGCGTCGGAGCCGGCGGCGTGCTGGAAGAGCCCCGGCTGAATGCACCTGTGCCCAGCCCCCGCACGGAAAGTCTGCCAGGACCGGCCCCATTTATTTACCGCGGGAGTCGCCATCGCATACAGCGCTCCAGTAAAGATCCTGGAGTCGGGAATGGTTGCGGTTCAGTTTCCCTTGTTTTACCATGGGTTATCGCCACAAGCAAACAGACAAACAAACAACACGCCGTCGTAATTTGTTTTCCATTCACAAGTAAATTATATATAGTTGAAGCTGAATGTTATTGCGTACTTGGGCTTTTGGCGGCCGAAGCTTAAGTAAGCTTTACGTGCCCCGCACCTCCGCCGACCGCTACCACGATGTGAGTACAGAAATTAATATTGTTAGTTGTTTCATATTATATAAAAACGCAATAAAAATACAGGCATAATAATAATAAATATTGTGATTTCATAGAAAACTAAACAACAACAACAACAACAACAAATAATAATAATAATAATAATAATAATAATAGTGATAATAATAATAATAGGCTTTATTACTTATTTTGTGGAATTTTTGATACACCAATAGGAGAACAGAGATTAAATAGAATTTAGGTAGAAATTAAATAAAATTTTTAGAGTGCAAATTCAGCGTCAAAATTACATGTCTTTACTGAATATAACCTCAAAAAAGCTGGATTAAATATAACTCAACTAGGTTTAAGCGGAAACCCGGCATTGGATAAATGTTGCAATTTAATCATGATTTATTTTTGACACAATAAACAAAATTATTTCAGAAATTCATTAAATACATATAAAAACCATAAAAAATGTTTCATTATTAAATATTATAATCTGACAAAGAATAATTATTGTTATTAATATTTATTGGCGTTGACAGAATTCTCAGAATATTTATTGAACCAATGAAATCGGCTGTACTACTACTACTAATAATAATAATGATAATAATAATAATAATGATAATAATAATAATAATGATAATAATATAAAATGATGTATTATACATATTATAACGCAATTTTCAGTTACATCTATGCTGTATGAACCGTTTGAAGGATGTTTGGGCGCTTCACCTCCAATGGTTCCAACAAAGATTTTTTGAGTTGTGCGGTTACCACGACAACAGGAGTAGAATTACCCAAGCACTGGGTCAAAAACATAACCCTGCAGTTGGGTCAAACCAGTAACCCAAATGCTGGGTCAGGACTGGGTTCTGAAAATAACACAACAAAATTACCCAACAGGCTCAACCCAGGGTTATAAAATAACCCAGCATTTTATAAACAATAAAATCTAGATTCTTTTGATAGTATTGTAACATGATTATATACAGTGTTTGAAGTGGGGAAAAGAGGTGCTGATACTCCCCTTGTTATTCAGCACCAGGTGCCGATACTCCCCTTGTTATTCAGCACCAGGTGCCGGTACTCCCCTGGTTATTCAGTACCAGGTGCCGGTACTCCCCTTGTTATTCAACACCAGGTGCCGGTACTCCCCTGGTTATTCAGCACCAGGTGCCGGTACTCCCCTGGTTATTCAGTACCAGGTGCCGGTACTCCCCTTGTTATTCAGCACCAGGTGCCTGTACTCCCCTTGTTATTCAGCACCAGGTGCCGGTACTCCCCTGTACTCACCCTTGACACTGTTCCAGTCTCCCTATGTCGCGTGGCTGTTTAGCACCAGCATAGCACGGGGCACCAGGACATCGAGGGGCACTACCAAATTCTCATAGCCCCTGACGCTTAAAGCCAGAACCCCAGGCAGGCAGCAGTGTGGCCTGTCGGACTGACCGGTCCTGGTATCAGGTGTTCTGGGTACACTTCTATACCTGAATTATAATACGCATGTATGTATGTGGATATATGTATATATATGTGTGTGTGTTTTATATTCACTAGATTTAAATGCAATTACTTTAACATACATTAATGACATACATTTGAAAACTAAATATGCATTTAAATAACTGGTAAAACAATGGATGATCTTAGGGCCAGGGGGGCTCACCATTTGGAGACACCAGTTAGCCTAACTATCTGCCGTCAGGCTACAGTTGGAAAGACACATGGCACGGGGTAAACTCCATACTAATAGGATGGAGATGGGATTCTAACCCCCAACCCTCTGGGTGTGAGACCGCAGTGCCACGGTCTATGTCTGTAACCTGTGATGTTTGGTTCATTTCACCAAGCATCAGGCATTTCTCACGTTCCGTTATGAGATTAAGTTATTTTAAAATGTGCATGTATTGGGAGAGAACATCACCTGACATGACAGCATCTACAAACGCCGTTTGTCTCCGACGGTGTTCTGAGACGTCGGTGCTGGGCGACGCCGCCGGACAGCGCCAGGGAGAGGCTGATAGCCCCGTTCACCAAGCCGTTTGAAGGACAGACATGCCTGCAGATTTGGAGTTGCCAGAGCATGAATTCCCCCTGAGTGCCCGGCGTACTCACAAGCAGAGACTAAAATAGAAATCACTCTGTGTTACTTTATCATTACTGCTGTCCTGTATTTTTAGCTCCATTCTCATTTTTTTTCTGCATATTTGTTCACTTTATTTATACCTTTAATGGTTTTAAAATTCACATACATACAGTGTTCTTCTCCGTGTCAGGTATACCTGTTAGTAAGAAATTATGTTTGTGATTTGGTCAGAACAGGTAGGAGAAAAACAGGCAATCATGACATCTTAATAAAGCTCTGAATTTACAGCGTGCGCGAGGTCGTCAGCTCCCATCTCCTTGGCAACAAATTCGTCTGGACCGCTCCAGAGTAGTAGTAGTAGCATAAGGACCAAAACTGAGGCAGTTGCCCTGCCCTACGGCGCTGTCCCTGATTTCTAGCGACTGCAGAGTGAAACGTCTTGTGGATTAGTCACACCAGCGAGGATCTGACTCGAGTCAGGATGGACGCCCAGGCCAGAAGTCTCCATTTATTGTATTTCTAATATAGACAAAAGCGTCACATCAGACGGCACCTGGGGGGGGCCTTTAACAGCCTATCTGTGTAACCCCGGGGTGTCCATGAATTATGGAAACAAGAACACGGGAATTGATATGTCGTCATAGTGCTGGGAAGTTCAATGAACCTTGTGTTTTGTTCATTAACACAGGCAAACATGTTTGTGTCTGATATTACAGTAATAGAACTATTCTTTCACTGTCCCCATCTTCATTGGCACACTGGCAACATGTAGCCTGATATGAGTGACTTTAGGCAATTCATTGATTTGACATATATTATTTTGTTAAATGCTGAACTGAAGATGTCCACCTCATGGAATTCATTGTTGTGTTTTAATTTATGCCCTATCTAGTGCTTAAGTATTTCTGCTGCCAAGTAATTAATTCAAGAACAAATGTCCCCAAAGGTAGCAATTAACGATAAACTTATTAGACATAATGATACCTTGAGGCCGACACTTAATCCCGATTCTGGTGCTCCTGGTTATGTTACAGACTCGGCTGTCAACGCGGAGGATTCGGAAAGTGGAGCACAGGAGCAAAAATCCGGGATCTATGCTGGAGTCGTTCAGGATGGAGAAATCTGAGACTCGGATTGAGCACGCAGAACACCTCGCCTCGTATCAGTGATCCAGGTGGCACCTCCAGAGCCAAGCTTGGATATGGTCATGCCGCTCGCCAGTGAAGGTCAGGTTCTCTTGTCAAATGTCAACCTGTAGGACGGTTTGGGGGCTCTGGAGGGGCTCAGCAACATGGGCAGAGGGGAGTACTTTGCACTAGCTGAAGATACTCCACTTCCTAATGAAGGAAAGCTTCGAACGTTCGGGCCCCATGGAGTCAAATCATGTTCCTCGGCGAGGGGCTTTGGGCTGGGAAGAGCCCATTTAGAGGCACCTCTCATGGCACAAAGTCAGCTGGACGTGAAGGAGAGTTTACATGAGAATGAATCCCTTGGTAACTTTTTGCAGCTGCTTTGGCACAGTGCTGTCTCTCCCTAGAGGGCTCCATGAACGCTTGGAGATGTTCCCAGGGGTGTAAAACCTGAAAATACAGTGAAGGGTGAGCAAGAACCTGTTCCAGACGGAGCCCCACCGCAGTCTAAAGCGGGGCACTGTTACTATTCAGTCCTGTCTCGGTTCTGGTCAGTGAAAGGTGCTGGGCGCGTGTTGAAAACACGCCAGTGATTTAGTCGTTCGGGTGACTCCAGGCATCTGCATTCTTCTGACAGAATTATTTTAATACAAGGGGTTAAAGGCTCCAGTCAGACAGCAGCGCTGACAGGTTACGTCGGTAAAGAGACCCGTAGCTAGTGCCCTGGAGTCTGCGATGGCAGAACCTTTTCAGTTTGCCTTAGCAGGACTGTTGCTCGGGTCCAGGGAGGGGTGGTGAGAGAAGGGCCCGACTCGGCGCTGCTGCGTGTTTTGTTACGCTCCCCGGGGGAGGAGGTTCAGCCTCGGTCCCGCAGAGCCGTTTTCATTCCAGCTGAGCTCCTAATTAATCAGCCCTGATTGAGTTGTCGACTGAACACTGAACTCGCATGAAGCTAATTCTATTGTTTTAGCACTTAGCATTCTTCATAAAATCACTTAAAGTGAACTTGTTATGGGGAATATGTAATGGTGAGAACGTTTACACATTCGAATGAATACGTTTAGCCAAGGTCGGGGTGGGGGGGGGGGGGGCCCACGGCTAACAAGGGAGGGGGCAAAATGAGGTAAGAGGGAGGGGGTTTTAAACGGCATATTTATCATGCGCCCCCCCCCCCCCCCCCCTGGCACTCTCCCCTGGCCCCCCCCCCCCCCCCCCCACAGCGGGACGCAATTTGAGAGGGAGGAGGCCCCCCCCCTCACTTCTCAAATGCTCGACGGCCCGAACAGCAT
>JAAGVU020000043.1:15588525-15608655 GCA_011763525.2 Mormyrus iriodes | reverse complement strand
TTATACATACATCACACTCCACAAAAACAACAGCTTATACATATATCACACTCCACAAAAACAACAGCTTATACATACATCACACTCCACTAAAACAACAGCTTATACATACATCACACTCCACTAAAACAACAGCTTATACATATATCACACGCCACTAAAACAACAGCACGTATAACCTGATAGGATAATGAGCATCTGAGCCCCTTCTGACCTCCTTAAAGACTGTGGTACGCACAGATACTTCACGGCACACGAGTACAATGCAGAGTATTTGTGCCTGGCAGTGTTTGGAATTACTGTAACGAATGTAGCAAAGAATCTCACATTTACAGGCAAGTTCCCTGTGATGCGTTTGATGGGGGATATTGCTGTAATTAGACATATAATGAGGCTGTGTTTTGTTTCTAGAATGTAAAATAAAAGTTTTTCTTCTTACATTTTGCTGATTGATCAGCTTAGATCTATTCCCCACATTCCTTTTATGTAGCAGGGATACTATTCGGTATCGAGTCCCTTCCTTGGGCTGTTAGCTGAGTGCTTTTGCTGGCTGTTTTATGATTGATGCAGGACTGGACTGATCAGGAATTCGAGAGAGAGTCTGAAGTGTGCCGGAAGCCACATGATGAATATCGCTGTCAGACAAGTCACAGAGAAATAAATCCGTTCGTTTCCGCTCCGAATTCTGTGCTACATCCCTATTATCCCGCTAATGGAATTTAGGAATGTATCCAAAGGTGCTCAGTCACAGACTGGGAGGGGGGGAATAAAGTTAATATGCTTCACAAAACCTGTAAATTGTGGCACAGTTGGGTCAAAGAGAAACAGAATGCTGATGTCACATGACGGGCGTGACATTCGTCCGCCGATGAATGCTTTCTCGGCGCGTAAGTCAACAAAATGGGAGAAATGGCAAGATATCAATGTAAACAGCCAAGGCGGAACGGGTGTTACAGGTGCGGCACCGGCCAGGGACGGGCATGGCCAGCATAAGCTGACCAGCCTGTTACGGACCCGAGAGATTGGCTCAAGGAGCGAATCGATCAAGTCCTTGGGGTGCCAGGGTCTCAGCTACATTCTTCCCCACCACAGGTAACCATGGCAGCCTCATCCAACTGCCCGACCGGCCGTAGCATCTGGGGGAAGACAATATATGTGGGGTGGGCGCTTTTCAGCCACTCCAGTCTTCCCCGTTTCAGGGCTGAGGGGTCGGACGAGGCCTCACAATTAGCGTCTGAATAACGACACCCACGCTCGACTTTGATTCACGCGGCTTATCGCCTTAATGACAGATTAAAGCCAGAAAAAACTACCTCTTTAACACGCTCCCATTTGCATAAATTAACCGTACCATGTTAGGGCAGGTCTATGAAACCACACGGTACCCATCCACATGGCAGCTACAGACGACGTTTTCAGTTCGCAATTAGCGTCAAGCAGCAGCCTAGCAGTACTCAGCATATACATAAAATAATGAGTCATCGCACCCATTGTTTGATATTGCGTAACATAAACATTGGTGTTTGAAAATTACACACAGGCGACGCTGCCTCCTAACAGTGTAAAGACAGAATCTGCATAATCACAAAGTTTATTGGCTGAAAAAACGTTTGCTGCTGACTTTAAATACACCGTTTTCACCAGCAGTTCCTGCAGTCTGCTCTTAATGCAACCAACAAAACAAGTCCTCCACTAGACCCCTACATTCCAGCTTGTCCCCGTTGTCAAGGTGCCCTGTGATGGAGGAGTCTGAGAGATTCCGTAGGTGGCTGAAGATCTGAACATCTTGAGGGTGCCACAACAGCCCTTTCTTCAGCACCGGGACCACAGAAAATCCTCCTGTCGGCTCCGGGACGGAGAAAGCAGGTACTGGCGCCCCCGCAGAGTGGGGTGGCAGGTCCTTCGCACCCCAGGGATGAATCCTACAGGCCCCACAGGCTTCTCTGTTTACAGCTTCCACAGCTCTCTCCTCATGTCGTCGCTCAGACAGACAGCCTGCAAAGTGGGGTCTGGGTGGAGACCTCTAGTGTCTTCAGTGGGGGTGTCACAGGGAGGTGTGACACCCCCTCCTTCCCGTCCTTATGGGTGAGGGTGGAGGAGGGCAAAGCAAGATTAAAGGCCCTAGAAATAAAAGCATGGAGATGGTCTGCTCACCACAGAAGGCATAGTCTCTGTCGTAACTGCAGCATCCACCGGTGGGGGGGGGATATGCACAGCTGACACAACGGCACGTGAAAACTCACACAGCATGTAGTACAGCCGCAGTCCCACAGGGCGGCTCCACATTTAGGTCACAGAAATCTCGCACTATGCATCACTACAGTGTTTGTACTGGCCATGGCTCCTGGTCAGGCTGAGAGCGCATCTGTTTTATTTTTCAGACACCTTACATTGCCCCTGACAGGAGACAGGTAAGGATCGTGCCTTCTGCCCTTCCATTCCTGCTCTCTCCCCAGCGGTTACAAATTCTGCACACGGGAAAAGAAAAATATGCAAGTCCAGAATGTTCTCCCCCGTGCAGGTGAATGCCAGACCCCGAAAAATCTGATGACCAGGAAAAGCAGAATAGCACTCTTGCTCCGCTCCACGTCGACCCAAGAAAAGCTCATAAACCCTTAGAGAATCTGAATACTATATATACATAAAAACAACAACCAAAAACAGAGGACACGGGAGCAGCTATAGCAGGTAGAAGGTAATATTAAATAACACAAACAGCTAATTAAGACTAATTATTATTACTATTTATAAGGTGCGATCTGCCTCAGTCATGACAGCATAGCATCGACACTTTGCCAGCCCGGCCCTTGTCTTCTGCTAGCTACACTGCTAACGTGAGGAGTCGAGAGGGCGAAATTCCAGGCCCCAGGTGAGAAGTCAGCGCTCTGCGTTTGCTCCCGCCCATCCCGTCCCCCGCGGTCCGGGAACCGCGCAGCTCTCACGCTGAGACAGGCGCCTGCGTCGTGCCGAGGGCCCGCAAATACAATGTTCGTTTTGTTTACTTCCCCAAAAGCTGATTCCACACGTGGGGGGGGTGAGACGGTGCCGTGGGACACAAGCTTTCCGGAGTTATTATGTCCTAGCGCTGCGCACCAGCATGGGTCCGGGCAGCTAACGGTACCATAAAGACCCCTCGCGGTGGGATTACTTCCCGGACAATTCCCTACAAACCGCGTTTGGGGTGCTTCCTTTCTCTGCTGCCATCTTGCTCCCGGACGCTCCGCCGTGTCTTACAAAGCTATTAGGATCTTCCTGAGGCCCCCCTCTGCCAAAGAGCCCCTGGTCCCAGTTGGCGACAGTTTGTGCTGTATAATAGCAGCAGAGGGTGCTTTTTATTATGCTTATATACGCCAGCTCAGAAGAGGAAGCAGGGGTCTTTTGCGACCGTCTTGCTTTAACCCCCAGCTGTAGGGTAATAAACAGAATCCACACAACGTTTATTCTGTGAAATAATTTGCAAAAGGCACATAAAATTCCATTTGACAGTATTATGGTGCTTTTGCCAATATCCTGCACAGATCCGCTGAGAAATGAGAAATCTGAAGCTGATCGTTTGTCAATTATTTCTGATTTTTCACATCCTGGACGTTGACAAAGAACTGGCGCCGAATCGGGTATCGTTTTTTTTTTGGGGATGTGATTTAGAAGTTTTAATTTTAGCTAAATCAAAGTTAGCAATCAGAGCTACTCCGTTTATATTGCCGAATTGTTGTCGAGGGGGCAACGGACACGAGTAATGGAAACCGGGGAAACCAGAAAAATGAAAAGGAGCAACATGGCTCATTACATAGCTTTAATTTCCAGCGGTGCGGCGAGCCACCAGAAGTGTAACTGAGAAAAAAAAAATCGTCATCTGGCAAATTCCCTGGGTAGCCATCCTGTTGGGCCTAAGTGCAGAGCCTACGTATACGATTTAGAAATGCCTGCGGGAGAGCTGATAAGGGTTTATACATATTCAGGTTATCTCATGCCTCCTCTTTTTTATGCTGGAAAAAGGTGTATATTTCATTTTTGATAAAAAGCCAGGCTTGCCCTTTATGTAACGGTAGCATATGACTGCAAGTGAATACCTATTTACGCCGTCAGGACCCAGAAGACACAGACCTCAGTCTTTGCAGACTCCCAGCACCTCGGGCTGCTGGCCCGCGAGTTGGTTCCTCCATATGTTCTCCCCAGAAAAAGTGGGTGATGTAAGTTCCCTGCTTCTTTTAAGGCTGCAAATGACCCTTAACGTGACACCGCCCCTCCGCAGTCTTAGTGGGTGTGTACACACCATGAGAAACAGACCCCCATCCAACCCGCCTGCTCTTTTCTTGGCAGGTGATGGAGCGTGAAGTCTACAAAACAAAAAAAAAAACAATAATGGGAAATTCAAGCTTGGAACGTCGCCTGCGAAGGTCCCCACGGCCGGGGAGGTGGTACGGTTCAGATGCAAGGCACCTCCAGCCAAGGCCTTGTACTCCGACGGTGGCGTGTCAGCATTTCCTGGGCGGATATTGTCAAATTCCTGTCTGCGACTTTCCAGTCGCGTTCGCAGCAGCTCACACAGCCGTGAAGAGACAAAGCGTATTTCCCTCTCGTCGTCCGGATTCCGGAATTTATCTCCCCGCTAATCGAATGACTTGAAAGCGCAGGGAGTGAGCACTCGGATGGAAAGTGATGTCTGCAATAATCGACAGCGGCCCAACTTGTGCAGAGTCTGATTAGCATCACGTTTTATCTACATCTTATCAGCACCACATTCTTAAGCAATTCCAGTGACAAGTGCTACAGGTATCATCGTAAATAGCAATTAACAGAGTCGTATGTGTCGCATTCTGCATTATGTGATTCTTTTTTCGCCATGGAGGAATCTCAGCCTTACCGATTCTGCCCTGTGGCAAAAGGACACCCATGGTGCAGTGCCCCTTACATCCGGCCTGTTCCCCCAAGTAGTACAAAGATCCGCTAAATCCATTAGCATAGCGCCAAAGGACCCAGGTCAATTAAACCGCCGTTACTCAAAGTACGGCTAAGTAATAAAGGCTAAAGTCGGAAGCATCACTTAATTTAATCAGACCCGTAGGCCAAATATAGCACACCTAGTTAAGGAACAAATTATGGACAATATGTGTGTCATCTGCAGGCAGTTTTATACCGTAGGTACATCTTTGGAGGCCTCTGGCACCAGCTAGCATCAAATTATGTCCAAATATTTTGAGCGTAGACGTGTTTGTAATCATCACTGATATCAGCCAATGAGAATGTTCACTCCCTCCCTGGCAACTGACCAGAAAATCAAAACAAGAGACCCAACCGGCATTCGGAAAGAAACGGGGCAACTCGGGTAAACAGGCAGAGTTGGAAACGCAGATGTTCAGCCGTAATTAACTGTCGCTTTCAGACTGGCGTAGCATCCCAATAAGCATGGATTAAAGTCCGTATTTGCTTTGCCGCAAACTGTGGAGGGGAATGGCTCGGAAGACGCGGGCCTGGGTCTCGGGCCTTAAATAATTTTACAGGATCTTCTGTCATCTGTCTCCCGCACCTCACGGAGAGCAAGGGGTGAAGCATTCCCCACATCCGGAATTACCTCACCTAAAGCCTGTGCGTGAGAACCTTTAGCAGACAGACAAACCCATCTGGATAATTACACTGATACCCAGGCAGCCAAACGGGGGCTATAGACCTCTGTCCTGTTTTTAGGAAGCGGAGAAGGCGTGCGAGAAGATTCAGCAGGAGCTGGATTCTGTCTGATGAGCGCGTGATGATGGAGAGACTCAGCAACTCGTTTCCCACACTAAGCGGCTTGTCTGCTGTGCGGTCGGATGTTGTCTCTCATGTCAGCGAACAGAAGCGGATGATAGCGGCACTGCAGAGCCCAGCTTCCGGACTTTTGACTGGCGGATGTGGGGTGGAATGGGACAACAAAAAGCCTTCTGATTGGCAACCGTAAAATTCCTGTCTCGGTGACAACCGGCAAAGAGAGGTACAGGCGTACATCCCTGCTGTGTCCAAGTGAGGGGGGTTCTGCTCCCGGGTTACCACGGAAACACAGCACACCGGTATATACATACCGCTGTGTGAACCTATTCCTGGCTGCTAGTGTAAGAACGATTGTGGTCACATGACTCCGCCCCCCCCGAGATGGCCATAAGCCTCGCCTCCACTCCTTTAAGTCCTTATTAGAATGTATGTGTGTTTCTGTAATTATCGCTAATAATCAATCAATAAATTACTTTGCCCAAATCGCACTGAAGCAGGGGATACCCTTTAAACCAGCAGCCTGAAGTCCACTCGAGAAGAAATTCCCATGTAAATTTAGACCTTCAAAAAAAATGTGTAATGTTAATACCCTTAGGTGGGTGGCTGTTACCGAGGGTAACAGCGATGAGCACTTTTTGTGTGAGTATATTTGTTCCGCTGTTTGTTTTTCGTTTGCCCTTGTAAGTCCTTGTACTGCAGGACACACTCTCTGTGGGAGAGGCCTAGGCACTGAGGACACTGTCTTACTTCTCTCCCTGAACGCTTTCCTCAGGACGTCGCAAATGAAAGCAGGGAGCCTCTCGAACATCGCCATTCTGCTTTCAGTGAAGGCCGTCACGGGCGGAATTCGCAGAGAGATCCCGGGGCCCGTCTCACACGCCTCCGTACGATATCCGAGCGGAATCCTAATGAGCCGTTTCATCCTTCCGTGGGCCCATTGTGAATCTCCTGATTGCGAGACCAGGTCCAGCAGCCGGCCCCGTGTTCTTATTAAATCCACTGTTTAGTTTGGCAGCTAAAAGACTAGCCACACATTCATGTGAGCTTCAGTCTCCTGAAAGGGTTTTATAATCGTTTTTACCTTAAATTATCAGCCTGTGCCTGAACTACAGTTTTAACGGAAAAAAGCGGCCTGCTAAATTTCTGTGCCAAATCATTTCTGTCCCCTATCATCCCTCCCAATGAGCCGTCAGTGAGTCTGGCGAGATAAGATAACATCCGATAGCCTCACAAAGACTAACACTGCGGTCACATGACGTCATTTATTAAAAATCTGTTGGCAGAAACACACTAGTCTGCGCAAGTTTACATGACTGATATGATTATGGTGTGTTCCACCCTCAAATCTGTGTGAAAATCGTTGCCCATTAATGTTGTGTAGTAATATTAACTTTACAATAATACTAACTTTCCATTCCGTAATATTCACTTTCATTTCAATTTTTTATGCTACCAATTGAATAGCAAATTTCCAAAAGTCACTCAAACTAGTTCATAAGTAAATACCATTTCTGTGGACTTAGTGAGTTTTGGAAATGTAACATGAAGGTTCGGTGCTGGATTACATGAGGACTGAGTGAGTTTTAGTTCCCAATACTGTACCGTATGAAGATTCATGTATAACGATTGACTTTAGGTTATTAGCAGTCTCAGCTAACAAAACACAACAAAAAACAGACTGAATGAGCTTTGGAAATCTGCTCTTCAGTTACGGTTTAGGGAGCAGCTGTATGCAATGTACCATTAGCAAGCGGGACAATTTATAAAGTTACTTAAGCTTCTCGTCTTAATCTGCACTCATGTCATGTATTATAAATGCCTTATGATGAAGTATTCCTACAACTTCATTTATAATATTTTACGTAAAGTATGGCAGGTGTTAAAATTACCATTATTTTTATGCCTGAAATGTTATTAATTTAAAACAAATTAGGCAATTGAGTCAACCTCCTGTTGTCATGTGAACAAAATTCTTGCTTCTGAGGTCCAGCTAGCTAAAAGCGCTGACTAAGCTCATTAACTTGCTAGTTTAGCTCAGGTCATTAGTAAGAGCAGTGTCCTGGTCATCTCTACAGGATAGTTTAACACGGGCACGTGTTTACTGTCACTGGTAGTTTACACAAACCAACCCTAATCTTAAGAAATCGCTTCCCTTGTCTGCCAAACTGCATACTAAAACCAGACTATTATCCCAACCTGATGAAATCCCTTCCTTTCGACAGGTGATAAGTAACAAGGGCAAAAAAAGAAATGGCCTAACAACTCGGACCTGATTGGCTCGCGCGTGCCACACTGGCATCTGGGTCAATCAGATTAAAAGACGCTGAGTGTCTGTTGAATAAAACATCGGGATCATTCCGAAGAGAAAATGCTGTCTGCAGAAGTTAGTCTCGGGGTGATTTTGCCGGGAGATTTACAAGTCAATGACAGTACAGTGGAGCGCAAAATCAGAACAGGATAACTGGTTGTTTTCCAAGTAAATGTTTATAAGGGGGAAACAGGCGAGGATTTGGACGCCTCTATATCATTCCACACTTATGTTCTCAATGACCTTTCGCTCCCGCTGGCAGAAGAGTAAATTTGTCCTGAATCTACACACAGAGAAGCTGGACATTCCTGATCCTCTTGGTTCTTTAGGGCTGTATTTGAGGCCAAGCGAAGTCAATAATGCAGCTGGATTTGTGCCGGGTAACCCCCCGGGTTTTACGCGGGATTGTTTTTGACAGCACTGCGCTCATGCCCCCGTCGGAAACGACAGCTGCCTCTCATATCCTGTTTGAAACGCCATCCGGTGTGATGGTCGGAGATGAGCGGCGTTGGCCGACAAAACTCAATGAAAAAAAAACATCTTGTGACTTAAGTTAATTGAAATCTTCCGTCGTTGTTTAACTGGGGGACACAAAAAGGAAGACGTCAGGGCGACAAAAATGAATCAGCAGGCGAAAATGAATCAGCAGGCGAAAATGAATCAGCGGGCGAAAACAAAAGCAGCAAAATGCAGGACAGGGCAACGTGACTGTACAGTAATGATACGTCATATAGTCCATCAGAATCTTCATGAATTTCTTTATTAACACCAGCGTGAAAAATGTATCCAGTAGACAAAGGATTCATAGGCATCCTGAAGATTCATTTTCTGCTACATTTTCAGAGTTTTTTCCAAGCCTTCTATTGATCTTGTTTACCGTGCTGTCAAGGTGTTTAAAGCAGCGCGCTGGCACCTCCAGTAATCTTCCCTAAATTAAGGATGATTCTGGTCCTGAGTAACCGTTCATCACCGTCTAACACCATTACGGCGTCGTGCTTTTCCATCATGCCGATCCCCGGAAGGCTCTTCCCCCTGACGGTTCCAAGCGGCATCTTCTCTACAGACGCCCATCTCTATTGCCTCCTAAACAAAAGGCTTGTGGGTTTTTATCTGCAATTTGTTTGTAAATCGGTCTCGGTCCGTTTTTCTCTGCCGCGGTCCTCATCTCACCCCTCACTCATTCCCGAGATATTTATAATATTTAATCACCCACAGATTCAGCGTTTGCCAAATGCATTTATTTCAGTGCCATTTACCATTACTTCATGTCAGAGAAGAGTGGGAGTATCTGCGACTGGTATGTTTGGGGTATAAACAGTCACCCTGAGACAGTCTAACTTCAGATCAGAAGATGTGCGTGTAAGACCAGTTCCGGGCAGGGCAGCGAGCAAAACTGACTGGGGGGGTGGGTGCTGGGACAAGCTTAAGTCAGTGGGAATGACGCTAAAAACAGGATCCGGCATTTGGGTTTCAGGAAAGAGGAAACGAAATGGGGAACACATGTGAAAACAAATCTGCCTTGGGGGCAAGGGCTCCAGGGTCAGCCATGGGAGTGTGGATGCGTGCCAGTTTGATATGGTAATGAGGCTCAGGTGAAGGCAGGAGTCATGCACATGTAATTAATGTAGAATTAGGGTGTCGTATTGAACAAATGCCTAAATATACAGTATACATTAGGAAACATTACTTAGTGGGAGACGGTCAATGAACACCATCAATCCTGCTCAGCGAGCAAAAATAAAGATGGTAAATTAAAATGAGCCGGGCCAGACAGGCAGCTCACAGATGGATAAATCTGTCACCATTTTCTTGGCTCTCTCTGGTCTAGTGAGGTTCCCTCTCATCCTCGCTTTAGCTGCTGCCCATTAACAGTCATCTGCATCCCTCGTCCTCCTTGTCCACTAACGTACATGGGCAGCAGGTGGCGTGACGGTTAAAGCCCATGGATTTGTGACTAATTTACCATCTGGGAAAGGTACGTAACCCAAATCGCCCCAAGGAAACATTCCGCTGGTTAAACGGCTTGGGTGACACACATAAGCAAAGGGGCTAATTGTAAGGATGCTAATTTTGTTTGTCACAGTCAGCAGGCAGCAGGCAGCTCTATGACCTCAGACATTCAAATTCATAACATCTCTGGCCCTGCCAAGAGCACCCCCCCCCCCACCTGAATAAAAGGATCATCTCAGTCAGAAAGGATCATCTGGGGCCAATGGAAGAATGCAAACCATGGTGTTTCATCTAACCCCTGTATGTAATACACAATTTAATTGGGGGAAAATGAATCTTTTGTAATTGTATAGTAAATGCTTAATAGATCCTTTCATCTCAGAATGAGCTTAAAAGGGTTATTTTACTGAGCCAACTCAGGTTAAAATGTTTCACTCATGGGTGGCGGATTGGTTCATTGCATATCTCAAGGGTTGTGGGTTCAAATCCCACCACTGGCACTGGGTGAGTGTTCACAAGTGCACGATTCTCCTCCAGGTTACTTCCCACAGTCAAAAAATGGACAGCTAGGTGGATTTGTGCCTAAAATGTGCTTTACAACAGATTCTCCCCAACCCTCAGCTTCCTGGAATGGGTTCCAGACTCACCATGCCACTGCACTGGATAAGTTGCTCCCTGAATTATTTTTCCCACCAATTACTTCAGCCAGCTCCTCCACCAACAGCTACACCAACTGCTAGAGGCTTAGCTAAACAAATCCATTTCATTGGCTGTCTGACTACCATGGGACAGTAATCACCTCAGATGGAGCAACAGAATGGATGAGTCCCGTGACTGATGGCCGTATTGCCACATTACCGACCACCACTAACAGCGTGTATCTAATGCTCCCGTACACATCTCTACATCTGCGCTGAGGTGATTACACGGCAACACTTTACGTTATGTGACATTTATAAAGACCCTGAGCAGGATTTATAAATATATGAGTAAGACTGCCATACGCAAGGCTAAATTCAGCCATGTTGCTTAAATCTATCATGTGTTTCTGTGTTTATACCAGCATGTGGGTGTGTGTCCCTGCCCACGGGGGCGGAGCCTTCCTGTCTCCTAAGGAGGAGGGCAGGGGGAGCAAAGAACTCCACGCCCCCTGACATGGACTACTTTAAAAATATTTCTATTTTGTTGCTGGTTTAAATGGAGGCATTTATCTGTCCTTGTTCATCAATTTACCCTCTATAAGCAACATTTTTCTGGATTATATTTCAGAGTCTCTCACGCCCTGCAATTTTGCCTCCTCTGTCGCAATCTCGGCCGTCCTGCAGAATCGTCACGGTGTCGCAGGTGCGCAGCAGATGCGATTTTGTGCGGTCAGAGGTGTTTTCTGTGCTCGACAACTCCAGCGGCAAGGTACGCATCCGAATAGCCATGCTGGACTCAGAGCAAATGATAATTAATCTCCCTGGTCACTTCTCTGATTTACTGTGAAATATTAAACATCTCATTTCATAACATGAACTCATTTCCAGGGTGTAAAATTTCATGTAAACATAAAAAAAAGAGGATGTGGCCACTGAGGCTCTGTTGCTACAAGGCAAATGTTCCTGGAAGCCTGGACAATCTCTGGAGGTGTCAATGACTTATTCAAGCACACGGTGAATTAAAAAAAAAAAAAAAAGCAATGAGTTTTCATTCTCGCCATTGCTCGAAACTGCCAGTGTAATGACACCCCCCCCAGCCAGCCCCTCCAAGCCATCCGGAAACCTTGGGATATGATTAAACACTCGGCAGGACGGAAAGATGGATGGAGAACCTGGTGGCTTCATAAAAGAATGATAACACCTGAAAAATGAACATGTGAGGGGTACATATTAGGCTCGGCCCAATCCAGGCTCCTCTTCAACGTATTATCTTCCGAGCCACGCTGGTCCCAAGGTGGACCTTCAACACATTAACCTAAAACTTGGTATTTTAAATGTTCGCCCTCTGAAATGTGTCCGGGTTTGCTTGGCCCTCATTCCCGTGCCCCAAATAAAGCGCAAATTCTCAACAGAGACACGTGAGGTCAAAGAAGGTGATCAGGACGATTATCTTGTGAATTGTTTATTAGCTGTGGCACGATCTGAATGTATTTCCATCAGAGGTAGTATTTCACAGTTTAACACTGAGCTGTCTAATCTGCAGAAGAACTCAGATGATGCTGCAATGGTGGAGAGTATCCTGAGCCGGATGGGGTGGGATGGAGGGGTATGGCAAGGGGCTTTGTTGAGTGGTGAAAATGGAACCAGCTGGTTCTAAACATAAGGAGGAAGTGATGGACTTCTGGAGGTCTGAGGGACCCTGTCCTCCATCACTGTTTATTGAAAGGTTGTGAAGATGCTGGAGACCTACAGGAATCCCTTGGATAACAGGCTACAGTCAACTAGTAGTCCCGTATGAGAAAGGTCAGAGCTCTGCTCCTGAAGATCTGTCAGTCTGTGATTGCAGGTGCAGTCTTACGGTCTGCAGTGTGCTGGGGTGATGGCATTACTACAGGTGAGGCCAACAGAGGTCTGTGAGAAGTGGTTTACAGGAAAGGAGGCTTACCACGCTGGTTACCCTGGATGACGTGTCCTTACATAACACTCCGGCCAAGCAAAGGAGCATCTTCAGTAAGAGACTAGCTCGCCACCCAGCATCTTCTCCAGCAGCACCCATCAGACTTGCCTGATCTGGAGCGAGCTGTGAATCACTATTCCTTTGCACCTGAAGTACCTGAAGCTCTTTGTCACATATTTCTGTTCTGTCTTGTCTTGTCTCTATATTGCAGCAGGTCTGTACTTTTCCTGCTGCTGTAACTCTTTGCGATTCCTTTTCAACTTCGTGTTCTAAATATAGGCATGAGCAGGCAGTGATTCAGAGGGACGTTCAGTCACCGCCCACCATTTTCAATATTATTTAGTTTATGTTTCAAATATTTCACTATAGATAAAACAATGTCCTGAATAATATAGTAATAAATCATAGTAGACTGATATTTTCCCAAGAAAACAAGTTGTTTTAGGCCAATAGGTCAATCTTGTAAGTATAAAAGCTAAGAGTTTTCATTTTAAGGTACATATCAAAAGCTGTCCTACATATACATGACTATAGCCTTGGAGCAACATGGGATCAAGGGCCTTGCTCAAGAGCCCAATGATGACACCACTCTGCCAGCCACCTAAACTGCCAGAGATGACCTTTGGTAGCAAGGCGTAGCCACCATAAATCGCTAAGCTAACTCTGCTCTGGTGCTGTCAGCCAAAGAGACTATATTACAATTGAGAATCTATATTACAACAGAGTTCAAATAAAACATGCCTTGATAGGAGAGACCAAAACATACACAATAACACAAAAGGTCGCTAAATATGCAAAGACAGTCCATAGGCTCACATAAACTGCCTTGTAGTATGTTTCTGTAACCCAAGCCAGTTCAAGATTAATCAGAGCACTGAGCAAGGGGAGCTTTCATAGGGAAAAGAAGCAGACACAGGTCAAATCAGTGTGACAATGAGGACCAGGAAACAGAACATAAACAGATGTTGTTTGGAACCTTCTCAAAAGGTAGTAAATTAAGGTGTTCCAACAGGTGCCCTCTGGTGGACATACTGAGAATTGCTGGGAGCTGTGTATTTGTGATTTTAATGCCTTTTGTGATATTTGCAATTCAAACAAATACAAATATTTCTCTCACAGTCACTAGTAGTTAAACAGTAAGTGTACTTTTTTTTTTACTTTTCTGAGGCAGGAATTCGTCTTGTGCCTGAACTTTTTTCCATGCAGCCTCCCCTCAAAGCTACGAGGCTTCCTCATCGCTGGCGCTTCTTTGACCTTTCAGCTCGTAGTTGGGACGCCTGTGTTTATTTCAGCAAAAAGGGGCTGGAAGCAGGAGGCAGATGATAAACAGGGGCCGCGGGCAAAGACGCATTGCGCTTGCCAGCACCTAGTTCCTGACACCATGCAGGAAAAACAATACCCTCCTTTCTTCCTCTTGCAACATTTTCAGCTCTCTCATGTTTTGTTTGTCTTAATTTGTTGCTAGCTGGGCAACTTTGAAGAGGAAATGGTATTAATATATGTTAATTAAGAATAATCAAGGACTAGCAAAATCAAATTTGCTTGTTGCTGCTAAAAATGTCACCATTCAGGCTTGTGCTTATAAAATAGAATTAATTCAAGTCATCTGCGTGTGCAGGAGTCGAACTGCTGGTAAATCCTCCAAGAGTTTGACCGTGTGTTAAGACCCGGAGCCCTGATTTGTGTCTATATAGTTTCAGTGGAGACTTATACCTGAGTAATTTTCATAATTGTAGCATTCAGGAAATACCTGGTACTGAGATGGTGGATTTATCTGTGTGGTTAGTAAACGGTCCTGTGGAATACTTAGTTAATGGTTAGACAACTGGTTGATCAAGATGGTGAGACAGATAGTGGGTGTTCTATAATCAGGATAAATAAGTCCAAATGAAAGGCAGAACTGGGAAACGTTATTATTGAAGATGACAAAGTCAGTGTGCAACACAAGATAAAAACACACTCTAAATCGCTCAGGGGTGGGGGGGGGCGCTACATTTTAAAACTTGCATGTTTATTGGAAAGCAAGTCGCTGTTTTCACTGCGACCACATGGAGGCGATGGCATAGATCAACGGTGAGGTTGTAGTTGAATCTGGTGCAAAATATTCAAGGTCACAGGTAACTCTAGTTAATGACCCCCTAAAGGGTTATTTTGTTCTGCTAGGAAAGTTCACTGGTGTGATCCCTGTGTGAGATATAAAGCAAAGTAAATAATTATTTTTAGCATTTTAGACACCTGATATATAAAGACAGATATAAGAAAAAGAAATTGCGTCTGCAGAATGTCTCTGCCCTCAAAAGTAAACCAACACAACAATTTTCTAGCTATCAGCTATTTTAAAAAATGGTTGTTATTAATCACACTTTTAAGGCAAATCAAGTGTTTTTCTCTTGATTGATAGATACCCCACTAGGAAGATGGAGAAATGAGAAAAAATATGTCTATATATTACTGGAAATGATTGTCATGTATTATTCTTAAAAAGGCTCACTTTTTAAAGACTGTCCCCTCTTTGGAAACATCCAGGTTTAATGAGTTACGTCTCTCAGAAAAAACAGTGAGGAGATTATAAAACAGCAATTACTGCATTTTTATCTCTCGAATTTAAGCAGTAAGTGGATTAAATATAATTTTGTACTGCACATTTAAATATCAGTGTGACCTTTGTTTGATTTATACAGCCATGTCATTTAAAAGTAACATTAAGACTGCTACTGGCTGTTCAGAAATTAATGTTTTTCTTATTTTTTCGTCTATTCTGGATGTTTTGAGATGTCTTATTGCCTGTCGCGCAAGTGCCCAAATGTTCATGTTTATCATCTGCTACGGATTATGGCGGCTGTTTACGGAAAGACATTTTTTGTACCATTTAAAAGCATGGCTCCCAGCAGCAGAGACCGATGGAGCTTGTTGCCCCTGATGCATACGCTCCGTCACATTGCCTTGCCAGATATATATGCCCATCCAGACTCTCTCAATTTAGCACCTTGCCGTGAATGAATGCTGCAAGAAAAAAAAAAAAAACAGGCATTTGATGGAAAACTGTAGCTTTGGAGAGGCTTGGGGGTAGGGGGAATTAGATGTATACATTATTCACCACAGCTTCATCACACACTCCCTCTGTCTGTGGGACTTATTATCATAATCCACCTTAATTAGCAGCTAGCAAGATGGCAGGAAGATGAGGGAGCGGTTTAAGCGGGAAGTGAGCAGGCAGTTGTCACATGGTACGTCACAGTGATACATAACGAGGGAGATGTGCACCACCACCCCCCCCCAACCCCACAGTCGAAGATCTGGAAATCCTATCTCAGCCGCTGACCCGGCATGACTAGTTGAAGACGGCGATGCCTGCTGCAAACTATACAGACTTGGCAAGGAAGTAATCTGTCGTATGACATGACAATCAGATTTTGGGAACATTGTGGCTTGAGACATTCACCTCTGGTCTTCAGTCATGTGAACTTTCTCATCTGTACCTCAGCTTATGTTTATCAAATTCCAGGACGTGTCTCTGTTGCCAGGACAAATACACATCATGCAAAATGTTTTGAGAGGCCTTTTTGGGTAGCGCATCGTGCCTTTTGATCTGCGACACGTTTCCATGCCGTTATCATCCCGAGGCCTGCGGCACTTCGGCTGTTGATGAGGGCGAGGTCGGCTGCACTGGGACCTCCACGGGGATTCAAAATAACCTTGCATTGCAACTAACTGCACAGTAATGATGTAAATCCATAGCATTAGACATGAAAGGAAATCTGTATAATAGGAAGAATCACTGGTTCTGATTGGCCGGGGCTTGTGTGTGAATGTCGGCAAGCAGCCAAGCTACATCCTGTGCGACTGAAGCCTGAAACAGCCTCTTCTCTGCGTATCACGGCTGCTGATTCAATTGACTGGAAGTTCGAAGCAGCACGGAGCCGGGGGTTAGGCCAGGAGCTCAGCGTTCTCGTTCTGCCTCGAAATACCGTTAGATATGGGAATCCAGCATATCCACACTGTCGTGGAGGATAAAACCTAGAAAAGTAAATGTCAAAGCCCTCAAAATGACGGTTCTGAACAAGAATCGGCCCAAGCCAGCAGAACTACCGGGCCGTACGTCTCGACGACAGGATGCTCCCCTCCACGTGTCACGGTTTCTCCGGGAGAGTCACGTTCCCCTGCACTTTAGAGAGAAACGAGCTTCTCGCTGTTTCTCAAGCTCAAAAAACAAAACTCTCTGTTGCCAATTCCCTGCACTAGACATGCACTCTAAAACCATTTTAATAGCAATCATTGCATGCCCTGCTTTTTCGGGAAGCTCAAATGTTTTTTTTAAATGAGTCTCTCCCGGGAGATTACACAGATTTGTTTGTGTTTCAGTTGGCAGGTACGGCCGCCATCTGCAGAGGCAGAAGATGCGGTGCAGTCCAGGCGGTAGAATCCGACCAATTCCATGCGGAGGTGCCCACGATGGAGCACCGCAGATGTGCTCGACACCACGCAATTATCCTAGCCGGGAGCTGAAGGAGAGGTCCCGGAGGGCCGAATCGTGGGAATGTTTTAGCAGGTCGATTGACAGGAACGTTGCCCCAAACTCGACTCGATACGGGTGTCAGGGAGGGTATGTGTCCGTCATCGGCATGGAGTAGCAATCGGAGCCAGGGGAGGGGCCAAAATTGATCACTGCAAGAGCCCAGTGCATGAGGTCCTAGGTGAAGGAAAATAAGCTTACCAAGTCACCTGACAGACTCGTCCACGCAGCCCGAAACAAACTGGCTCGCTGCAATCCGACGTGCCTGTAATTCCCCATTTATCGGGCTCTGCTAGTCGTGCCCCCTTGCCGTAAAAACTTCACCCCACTGCGGCTCAGACCTCTTCCTCCGTGTTTCTGCCTTATCAATCTTCGTTTTCTCTTTCCTCCCACTTGGCAGAGAGAAATTGCTCATAAACCCGCCGTCAGGATGAGGCGGACAGAAGAGAACCGAGTGAGGAAACATCTTACATCTGTCCTTTGCTGTTTTCTTTTCCTTGCTAGATCTGTGGTGGCACAAAACACCACAAATAAGCTGACGAATGAGAGTAGGCTCCTAAAACATGTTCATTCATGCCGAAAATCCAGCGATGGGACCCGGCCATACCTGTCATGAAAGGGCCTGGATTAGGCTCCCTGTGGTGGCTGAAAGGCTGAGTGGCCCTTTAAGAACACGGACGGTAAAAAACTGCACAGTAAAGTCTCACGGCTTACGGAAAATACCAAACAGAAATAAACCAATAACAGACAGTGTAACAACAGAAGCCGCAGCCCGCCGTCAGTCCAGCTGGTTATATTTCAGTCAATCAGCCCGTCTGGACCAAAAATGTGGCGGACGCGGATAATGGCAGAATCGATGTGGGGAACCGGGGGACTGTGGGGGGGGGCACTGGAATGCCAGGGGCTAGTTTTACTGTATCAGGGCCTCAAAAGATAGTCTAGCCTGATATTTTGAACACGGTAAGAGTACTGTGACAAAACTGTCCAGTGGAGAGACAGGCAGTCGCCTGTTATTTTTTACGAACGACGCGGCTAGCGAGAGCATGCCGAGGAACACAATTTGCAAGAAGGACCACAACAGCGCAGCCTAGAGGGAGGCTAAAGGACAACAGGGTGAACTGCTTCATATTCCTTCGATCGCTCTAGTTGACAGCCTAAACCAGACCCTTCAAGGTGAACACTGAAATCTAACCAACCAAGCTTGTTCGAATCCTTTGTGTGACCCCGGCACCTAACACTCCCAGAAAAGTGAAAACTAAAGGAATTAAAAATAACCAAAATCACAACTCTATTCCCTACGTCTATTACAGTGAGCCCCTTTTGTCGTTCATTAGCCAAAATCAGTGAATTATGGGAAATGTTGTGCTGGAGGGTGGAATTGTAGTCTTTGTTTATGGGACTCTGAGTTCTCAGCTCCATTACCCTCCACACTACAGAACACAGTGAGGCTCTTTTTTTACAGAAATGCTTGAAAATTCCAGCACTTTCCTGTCTGATTCCTGGACATTTCACGATTGCTGTCATTTCTTACTGTGCTAAATTTTAAATGTAAACTACAAGGTGATTCACACGGAACATTCTGGATCATGTGAAACGGCATTCCCTTCCAGAGAGCTAAGCCCCAGGGCCCAGATAAAATTCACTCTTAGGATCCAATCATAACTAGGAAGCAAGAATTTTGCCGCAGTTTAAAACATGGTCCGTAATACCGGAGCTAAAAACAGGCCGCACACGGACAAGTCGATCGGCAGGCTGTCTGCTTGCCAAGTATCAGAGGGAAAAGTTCTGCGAAAGTGCAAGCTGGCCCACTGGATCCAATACATGGCCAAGAAACGTAGCCCCGTGCTGGGCTTCCAGCTCACTGAGCTCGGAGGGAGTTTCAGTCGAAAGAATGGCAACCTCGAGTTGCACATTTGGATTCCTTTTGGAAAAAGGATGCCAAACGACAAGGCTTTGAATCTATAATGTGATCCCGGTGTTTGTGAGTTTGGATTAAGTTTGAATTCTTCAGGATAGTCGTGCTTCATCCTTTCTTACGTGCAGAGGGACGAAACATGCTTTCTTTTATGGGGGGGTTTATGTTTTCAATTGTTTGTGGCCCATTGGGTCATGCTGCGGTCTCCAGCTTCCAGGGAATCCTGTTAGGTTCCTGCCCCGGATGAGCACATGTGTGCAGTCTGTGTGTTCTATCTGTGATCGTGTGTCCTTACAGTTACCCAGAATTCCGTCTTCATTCCCTGTGCCTCCTGGAAAAAGCCCCGGGTTCACCGTGCAGAGTAAGCGGTTTAGGAAAATGGATTGGCGGATGTTTTGACCCACAGGGGGGCTCATTCCTTCCCGTAATGCACCAAACAAATACCCGGCAAAAAAATCCTGTGCTGAGCATGCCAAGACGGCGAGGGCAGAGCCGGGATGCCATATCACAAAATTTATGAACTCGGTGGCACGGGCAATCATTCATATTCCAAAGGAACCACTGCTGACCTGCGACGGGACACTCTTGTTAAACTGAATCCACGGGGAAGGCCACTCACACAAATCTGATGCAGGGAACGTACCAGACGGAGAGTAAGAAACACCTCAGGCACAAGCATAGACACCCGGCCCGTTCCTGAGGCGAGCAGGGGAGTGGCCCCGGTGAGGGTTTCTGCATCATCACATCAAGAACACATTGTCTCTTCACCTGATATCTTCCCCTTTGATTAGCCAGCCCTCATTCGCGCTGTTGAGTGACTCGTTTGCACAAGAAAAACAATTTTTGGGTTCACTGTTTGTTCGACCAATAGCTGTTCCTTTCACCGTCCATGATTGCGGCTGTGATGTTCCATTACACTCACAAATATAATATTTATCTCAAATGGAAATAAGGTGGAATAGACGCATCTTAAAATGAGTGTTTTTTTCAGCTTCTGGCTATAAAGCCCCCCCCCCCCCCCCCCCCCCCCCCACCCCTCCCCCCTCGTTTACTCTTCTTCACCTCACATTCTGTCTCTCTTCCATTCGATCTTCACGCACC
>JAAGVU020000043.1:15568376-15580761 GCA_011763525.2 Mormyrus iriodes | reverse complement strand
CATGCAGAGATACGAGGAGAACATGCAGATATACAGGGAGAACGTGCAGAGATACAGGGAGAACATGCAGAGATACGGGGAGAACATGCAGAGATACGAGGGGAACATGCAGATATACGAGGGGAACATGCAGAGATATGAGGAGAACATGCAGAGATACAGGGAGAACATGCAGAGATAGGAGAGGAACATGCAGAGATACAGGGAGAACATGCAGAGATACGAGGGAAACATGCAGAAATACGAGGGAAACATGCAGAGATACGAGGAGAACATGCAGAGATATGGGGAGAACATGCAGACATTTAGGGAGATCATTATAACTGCTCTCTAACAGGGTGAGGACAGAACACCTCCTTGGAGGTGTGAGGCTACCACACTAATCACTGAGCCTCCACACAACACAACACATTCAGCATAAAATATAAAAAGATAACTCTGCACGTTTGTTCTAACCTATTTTATGCACGAGTTTTTCAAATATTCTTTCTTGTCGCTAACTTTCAAAATACATAGTATACAAAGATTAAAATATGCAAAGTACGTATTCGGTTTATATTTTGCATCCTTTTAAGAGTGTATATGTTTGTTTAGGCATCATCTATCATGCAGATCTGTTCAGTGCGCAGAATAAATTCACAACAAAAAATAACCATTGTAAATTTTCAGTTTCATGGTCCCCTGGGGACTGGATGGGGTGAGGATGCTACCAAACGCAACAGAGCATACAGACAGGCCTCGAGTAACCAACATATATATTTTATCTGGAATTATGGTATTCCAAGCTGTTTTTTTTTTTAGGGTCGACTATTGCCCGATAGCAGGAGGGAAGGGGTGAATTTGAAATGCTGTTTTTTTACAAGCCCGCCACAGCATTCTCTTTCTTTTTCTCTGGGGAATTTGGGCTAAAACAATATTTACAGTTTTGGATGTGTTGGAGTTAATGTGCAGAGCGGGACTCTGATCCAAAAACAGACCATCCAGTGTTACAATCCAGAGTTACACAGAAAGTCATAGCAAAAAATAAACATATGCTAATCATTAAAAAGCATAGATACATCCATCCACTGATCCAAATACATCCAACAGTTATCAGTGTCTATATATCCTGCTTGATTCTGACAAGCCTAAAGGAATAAAGCACATATGAGAAATGTAGAGTTCCCTAAATGTAACAGAACATGTGTTTTTATAACGAAGCCCCAGAAAAGGCCATCTCTCACTCTGTGTGCACAAGTAATGTCTGGGTTACATTCCATAAAGCTGATACTTCAAAAACACCGGCAGGTTGTGTTTTCCTTCAATCTCTACGCGTCACGTGTGAGTGCCTGCTCAAGCCTAGCTATGCTTCTCCTGCTCGGAGTCTCCGGGGGGGACCGTGCCGGTCGTCACGCCTGTTGACGGCAAACCCACGCCAAAGGACATCAAACAACCTGCCAGGGTTGGGGGGAGGAGGGGGCGGGGTGGTGAGCAGTGAACGGGGGATCCGAGAGGCACGTGGGTAATTTATTTATACAGCTGCCCTCAGAAAGCCACCCTCTCAAAGGCGCTGCTGGGAATGTTGGTTTTATTCCTGAGATGAGTGGCCTCTCAGAACTAAAAGCTGACAGGATGTCGGGTGTGCTGACCTTAGGCCCAGACGATATGATATGAACCCAGGGTGTGAGTTAACTGCTGCTGCAGGTGGAGGACCATACTCTGGGTGGAGGAACATGCTCAGGCTGAAGGACCATGCTCTGGGTGGAGGAACATTCAGAAGATAAAGGAACATGCCGAGGATGGTGAAACATGCAGAGGATGGAGAAACATTTTCCAGGTGGAGGAACATGCTCCTAATGGAGGAACATGCAGCAGATGGAGGAACATGCTCCTAATGGAGGAACATGCAGCAGATGGAGGAACATGCAGAGAATAGAGGAACATGTATGAGTTGCTTGAATTAATTAATGATTGTGGGTATTTGAGGGACTGCAAGGGGTTGGAGCAGACAGAGAAGCTGGGCATTTCCTGCATGTTCTCCCTGTATCTTTGCCCCCCCCCCCCCACATTGCCGGGAGGATGGGAAGACGAGTGTGTGGATAAGAGTGGCTCCACAGGTCTCCATTCTGGGCCGTCAGAAGCGATAATGCAGCTCCTCTCAAAGGGAGCAGACGGGGGGAGTGCCTCGTTTTATTTCCATTTCTGTTTTTTTTTGACACATGGGAATTGTGTGGCAGTCCTGCAGATGGTCAAGGACCTGGGAGTTCAGCCTGCAGCCCCCCCGTCACTTGGGGGGGTTAGAATAACACGCCCAGGCCACTCGCCTGTCAGACTCCGGGTGCAGCTGCATTTCTCCTATTTTAACACGTTCCTCCGATGGGGCCTGAGGGTTTTATCCGCGGATCAGCGAGAAGCACAACGGCCGGGGGGGGGGGGGGGACGTAGCCAATGACTTTACCACGAAAGGGATACGATGCCGGATTGGCTTTCCGGCCACGGATTCATTGCGCCTCTAAGGATGACGGGTTACCAAGGTCGATTTTACCACCTGCGAGGACTGTTAGGCTCTGACGAGGATTCCTGGCTATTATATACGCCGGCTAAAATTAGGTCTCCAGAGCTTGCAGAAGGAAAGTGTGGCAGCCGGAAATTCCCCCGGAAAACCGACATTACGGCGTTAAAGAAATGGAATCAGGCCGCCGATGGCTGTAACAAGTCCGGAAAGTCGACATTGAGTTTTAACTCCTTGTTTAGCGTCTGGAAGCAGGTATTGTTCACATAGCGTCCTCTGTCCCTGAGTGGCGATCTAACGGACGAGAGAGAGAAGTTTCCCCAGTACACATGAGCCTCACCGCCATGATAGCCTAGGGGGTCCTTTGTTGCTTTTGGCCATTAAGGGTAACTGGGAAAGTCTCCATGTCAATAGAGGCTTCAGTGGGAATCACTGCCATCCCATGACCAGTGCCAAGAATGAGAAACCACAGCATCTCGGTTAACACAGAATAAGACCGGCTTGTTTGGGCCTCAGATCTCTGCGTACACCCCTGCACCTCCAGCCCTGTGACAGAAAGGTAACCCTTCAAAGGGCAGCCACCCCCACCTCCTGCAGCAGAATCCAGTCGGTTGGCGGCTCAGGCACTCAGACTTAAGCTCAGAGCTGGAGCCGGCAGGTTAAAAGGCCTGTATGTTCGTGTAATAGTGCTGCCCGCAGTGGCACCAGTCCCTGTCGAACATCACACACAGGGTACTTGTTTAATTCACCCCTGCGCGTACGTGCCGCAAAGCACTTCCCTCCTACACTGTGAATGAGTTTACAGCCTGTGCGGTGTACCTGGCAGACAAAGCCCATGTAGTGGGTATCCACACCATGCCCTTAGATTTACTGGGTCATACATTTACCCCGGACAGCCAATTACTATCAACTTATAGGGAAGGTGTCTTAAAAAGGAGACCCTCACAAAGGTTAAGCCGGTTATATTTCCGCATTGACTGTGAGGCACTTTTATTCCTGCATGCGCCCCTCCCCCATAGCACTAGCCCTGGGCTTCGGTAATCTCAGGGGAGGTTTCATCTTAAATGTACTTCAGCTGCTCATTAGCGGACGGCGGAGGACGAGGAAAGCATGGCGGGCAGGGAGAGCGGAGACGGTCGCCAGCCGGATTACAGTCGTCACTCTCGTCGTGACGTGTGTCTCGCCGGACTCACTCTGCTTTAATTGCTTATCCTTGAAGGTCTGCGGGCTGAGGGCAGGCGCCATGGCCGCCGTAGGGCCCGAGTTAGGTGCCGATTCACGTCAGCGGACGCTCGTCTATTTAGAGGCACCGGTGAGGGCCGACAGCATGTCTTTGGGAGAATAAGAGATCCAGGTCCAGTGAAGTAGAGTCAGAGACAGACTGGACCTGTGAGGGGTACAGTCAGAGCCCGTGGCACCGAGCCACCCCTAAATTTAGAGCCGTGGATGAAAAAACTGGAGGGAGTAAAGTGATGCTCCGGAGGGAAGAGATTTGGGAGGAAGGGGGAGCCCTCCCCGTCTCCTCCGGACCGGACCATTTGCTGAGTCACACAGAGGTCCCTGGCAGCCCATTCTTGGACAGATGGGACGGACGGTGGTGGACAGATTACAAAATAAAGCCAAAGGTCAAGTGAAGGGATTGCGTCACATTAATGAAGCTTCTGCCGGACACAAGAATCATCCAGGGTCTTGTCCTGCTTGCAGGAAGGAAAACATGGAGGAACATGCTCGGGCTGAAGGATGCCTGCTCTTTGTCCCTTCCCACTTTCATTATTATTCATTAACAGCTGCAAAACCCATACAGAGACAAGACGTGTACATTTCTGCACGTAATGAGGGGTAAATTACATGTTAAAACCAGACAGTCCTCGTCTAACCAGTAGGTTTAAAACAAGGCAAACTGCTAACTGAACTATTTATTTTTGCCCTGCAAACGGCGGGTTAAGAACTCCCTCTAGTCAACAGCTACATCCAAAAGGGGGAACCACTTCATGCTTGACCCGGTTCCTGTCTTTCTTTTTTATTTTTGAAGCTGCAAAAATAAAAATATAAAAAGGAGGAAGGTAAACGCACAGGCTGCCCGGCGCAGAGAGCCGTCCACGGGTAATTTCGCAGGCTATTTTCGCTCGTTTGGAATTGAATTCCATTTATCGCGCAGCCAGCAGCAGGTTTGCAGCCAGAAGCGGGTTCACGCAATAATTCTCTCCAACAAATTAAGACGGCCGCCACCCAGTGTCTAAAAATGCACAGAGGGCACCCGACGCAACCGCTGCGTCCCCAGGCGACGATTGCTTCAGCACTGCATTTAGATCTGGCGCGATGTCCTTGAAAAGCTCACAGGTGTATCCCCTAATAGTTAAATATATTCATTATAACAGAGCTGTGAAACAATACCTGGAAATTCAAACACAAGGTGAGAACAGAGAAACAGCCAAGATCTTTCTGCCAGTGCCCGATCAACATTAGAAATCATTTACAGATCGTTTTGGACGTGGCCTTTATAAAAATCCTATTTTGAACAACTTTGCACGTAATTATAATCCCTGCCCTGTCTCCCCAACTGAAACCTGTCAAAAACAAAATGATCTGTCTATCAGCGAATCAAATTGCTCCCTCTGGCTTTAACTTCCCACACAGTGCCTTGTTTCAGGCGATGGCGTTGATCAGGCCGTCAGACTCTAATGACAATCTGAGGCAAATCTTCTCCACGTAAAAGCTGACTTTCTCGGAAATTAAAATATCTTCCCTCATGTCCCCTTGCAACAGTCTGACGTGCCCCATCTCTAAATATTCACAATTTTACTCGTATTCATATTAACCCTAAGCTATGCCCCCTCCCACCCCAAAAACACCTTCTAGGTCTTAATATCTCCAGCAGACAAAACAAAAGTCACATGTTTGACCCAGTAATCTCCAAGGGCCACCCAAGGCAGCCTGCTGCTTAAAGACTCTGCCATTTCCTACCACCTGCTCTCCCCCTTTTATCTCGGTACGCCGTGTGTTGCACAAAACCTCCACCGATGACCACCGGTTAAGCTCCAGAAAGACCTTGAGCCTCATAGTTGTGCCACGGCTCACTGACAAACAGCTTAAACAGCCAACCCCCCCTGAAAACATGTCGCTCCGCAAACGCGCCTCCACCCGCTACACAAACTATTTGCACACTACAAACCCCCACCTGTCGTGAGTTTGGGTTTGCTTGGAAGCGTCCAGGCTGGAAGGAGCCATTCCTTGCCTGTGGGGGTGTCATTAAAACAAACACAGCCTCTCCTTATGCTAGTATAATGGGAAATTAGCACGATATCACCAGATTATCATTCTCTCGGATCCTGAAGCCTGGTTTAATGAGGTCTTATGATCACATTTCCACTGTAATTGCTATATCAGATGATAATGGCCGGCCAGCATAACGTTCATTACTTAAGACAATTCCAGCTCCATTTTCGTGTTTGGAAGGAAAAATAGAGTTGAATTAGTAGTTTGCGCAGATAAAAATGGAATGGGGGGGGTAAAAAGGTGGAAACGGAAGAAGAGGGAGAGTCGGCTCCACGTAGAGCTTCCTGCAAACTCAAGAAGTTTGATCTTTGGGAATAATTTTTATTAATTTTTGGGCCTTATACTTAAGATAAGCACTGAACAATGGGGGTGACGGGGGTGCACAGAGTGCCTCGTGGCACACAAGCAGCCAAGCTGCCTGTCACTGATTCCTGACGGGGGGCATGGGGGTGGGGGGTGGAGCAGTGGTAACGACGGAGGAGGCTTGCTTGAGATCCGCGTGATTAGGAGCCTCTAATTTAACCCGGAGTGGTGCTCCAGCGGCTGTGGAGTCACCTCCGCCCTCCTCCAGCACAAATCAGGCCCACTTGAGGTGCAGCATGTCAGCGGGCGCGCTGAACGCACCAGGGGAGGGGGGTCGGGCGGTATCTGACATAGCGGTCGGGGCAGGCACTTCTGACAGAAAGCGGAGTGGTATAATCAGACGCTTCACCCGCATCGGCGCGGCTAATGGGTGGCGCTGCCTCCGCCCGGCCGTACCATGTCAGGCCCTACCTCCTCAGCTCGCCTCAAGTGCTCCCTCAAGTGTTTTTTCTGCATTAATGCAGCCCACCAGTGCCGTCCGGGGCCAGGGGAAGAGCGGGCGGACGTCACCTCTCGATGGCAGCGAGACAAGCCAAGGCCACCGGGAGCCGCTACCAGGCGCACGCATGCAGTCAGCAGTCCCGTAGGGGTGATGCTCTCAGACAGCGACGCAGGGCGGTGAGGATGTACGGCCGCCACGGGGGGCTGCGTCAACACCCGATCCGCCTCACAGACGAGAATGCCGGCGACGTTTCTGCGGCTGTAGCTAGGCCGGAAAAAAGGCACGTATCTCCGGGGCTGGACACTGATTCCGACAGCTACCCCCCCCCCATTTAACCGGACAGCCAGCGGTGGGGGGGCTCAGCAGAGCGGGGTAAACGTAACGATGTAAAAACACAGTGCTGCGGGTTTGCTTTACGGTTTCCTCCTGACTGCAGGGGCTCAGATGAAAAGCAGGGAGCTTAGTAATTACCCTTCAGACTTCTAATTACCCCATACATGTGCATGTATGGACTGTTCACAATTGAATGTCAGGTATGAAGAATGCAGGGATGCTTGGGTATTATATGCGACGTGTGTCCAATGCACACTGTACATATTAAAATGCAGCCCCCGCTCTGACGGGGGACTCAAGGCTGACGGTTTCCGTGTTGTTCGTAATTATGATTCCCGGTGCAGATTTGAGACAGCAGACAGCGTCTCTCTCTCTGTCGTGGCAGCCGCATGTAATCTGCATTGTTCCACCGCGACGCATGCGGGGGAGGGGCGGGGGGGTCAGAAAATCTCAGCCCACGGTGCCTCCATCAGGCCTGTCAGAGGGCTTGCAGGTCGCCCGACAGCACGGCGGCGAGAAGGGCGACACGCCTCCAATCAGCGGCGCTTCCCCGGCAGCGACGACGTCGTGGAGCCGCAAGGAATGAAAGCGCGCTGTCTGCCGTCTGCCAGGGCGCGGGCGGGCGGGCAGGCAAGCTTGCGGGGCACGGTGGGCGCCTGCAAAATCCGGAACCTGCTATATTTGGGCGGCCCGGATGGCGGGAAGGATGCGATGGGTTTCGGGGAAGCGCCGGGCCCGAACGGCACGCTGAATGTGAGCCGGAGCATGGCTTTCAGCTTCCCCCAGCCACGCTTTGATGTCAGGCTTTGTTCCTCATATTAAGTTCCTCCCTCTTCCCCCTCAGGAATTACACCTACGGCGTCGTCGAGCGCTTCCCAGAGAGAGAGTCCCTTCCGAAACTCGGCAGGAGCCCGCGGCTCCACAGACTTCCTCACGACCCACTGCGGCTGAGACCTACGAGCGACTTAAGCGTTTGTGTGCCGCCACCCCGGCAGCGTTTCCATTCCGGCCTTCTCACGGCAGCCCTTCTAAACCACCGTGACATTAGGCCTTCTAACACAGCGCGAGGGGCGCAAACTCCACCAGCGTCCCATATCCACTTTCTCAAAGCTATCCGATTTTACTTTATAGTTTCAGCAAATTCCGAAAAAAAAGGCTGTGATCTTAATTTTATATGGTCACATGGTTATTAAGGTCAGGGTTTAGCTGTAATCCGAGGCGCTGAAATCCTTTTTTGGGATCAAGTTTGCATTCGTGTCACAGCTCTGTGCCAGGGCACCATTCCTGTGATGTCACACAAAACGGACCCGCTGAAGGTGAGCTTAGGGGCGATTCCCCCCTTACAGGGACCATAAGCTGTGTGTCAGTGAAGATCTCGATCTCAGTGAGGTAAAGTACTGGTCACTGCGGAGGGGGGTGTGGTCAGCTCGCGAGGGAGAGTCATGTGACTGGGGCTGTTCATGTTAATCCTCTCCACCTGGTCCCTCGTTAATGTTTGCCAGGTATAAAGTGACCTGTTCTGTTCTCCCTCTCCCCCTGTAAACCTGTCCAGCCCCGACACTCAATTATTTCCTCGCATATCCACATTTTTATCTCTCTTGCCAAAACAGCTGGTTTTCCGAGCCCTGCCCCTCCACTGTGCTGGCCATTCCCCTAATAAACAGCTGCCTCACGTGCCATCCCTGGGTCACATGGTATTCTTCCCATACCTGACCCACAGCATGCTGTCATCTGCCTTCTGTTGGGACCCTTATTGGAGGAACCTGCTTCAGCACCTCACATCTCCGGGAGCCAAAGGCCAGAAGGAGAGGTGTAGGTCCTTACTTCCTTCCCACACTAAAACCAATAAATGTTCCCTTATATATGCTGATGGAGTTTTACTGTAATCTGTAACAGATATTAAAATACAGCATTGACTGGTGCCCAAGTCTCTCCTTCCCACCCTCCCTCCATCCCCCCTCCCTAAACAAGGTAGCTTCAGAAAGCCCAACTTCTGCAGTCTTCGATTTTGCTGCATTACAGGACATATCATTAACCCCTAATGATCTAATTGGCTTGCCCATGCACACGTCAACTGCTATTGGAAGCTGCATGGCAGCTGATTGGACCACAGACTGGCAAGGGGTGGGGTTTAGTTTCACATTAGTCCCGCCCCCTTTCGGTAGACCTATGGCGATGAAGTCATAGATCCTGGGTTTTAGGAACAAATCCGGTTTGGGTCCTCGGGTTGGCATGCGGCTCAGGTGTCAAAAACTGTGCACTTCCCACGCGTCTGCAGACAGAAATCAAATGGTTCAGAGTGCAGAACAGGCTGGACCTGCGATGGTCTGCTAAGCATCCTGCGAGCTAAAGCCTTCTATTCCCCTGAAAGTATTTAGGGAATGATTTCATCTCCATCTGATTGCTCAATCAGATTTAACACAGAAAAAACAGTGATGGTGATTGTTCATTACACAGCTGAGTTAATCAGCGTGAAGTGGCCTGTCACCACAATCGCACACCAGCGAGAGTGACTGCCTGCCTCCTTCTGCGTTCACTCTGATTAAACAGATGTAGTGTGTGGCATTTCCATCCCAAGGTTAATCCCCCAGCACCCAAACCCTCATCCGGCCAGTGACCCGTCCCGACACCAGCCCGGTAACACAGACATATGATGTACCACTCCGCATTGAAAACGGGGAAATTTCCCAGCATTAACTCAGCATCCCAGGTGCACCATGGGGCTTCTTTGTGCTAAAGATGCTCAGATTATGTATTGTATGAGAGCTCAACCATCTACGGGAGAGTTAAACATGGAAACTGGGGGCTTTAACAAGCCAGGAGAGTTATGTCTTCCCCAAGGACACGGGTCCTCACTGCGCACCCTCCCTCACATGCCAAGCCGGATTACGCAACAGGCCCTGTCATACGTAAACAGATGACGTCAGATCATGATGCACGTTGACCAGAAGCGCTTAGAGACGCCTGTGATCTAAAACACAGTGGGTGGTGTGCGGCTCAGCAGGTTACCATGCTGTGCCTGTGATCAGAATGTTACTGGTTCAAGTCCCGTGGTCTGCAGAGTGATTTCACTGTTGGGCCCCTGAGCAAGGTCCTAAACCACAGTCGCTCCAGGGACTGGCTGACCCTGCTTTCAGTTGCATTATATGTTGGAAAAAAAGGCATCTGATGTATAAATGTATTGTCAGACAGTAAGCTGTTGTTTAGTTTTGCTACTCCAAAATATCTTAGCGAACCCTATCACCCACTTCCACCTTACTAAAGTGCAATATTTACCGATACAGTTCAAGGTAACTACTGTTCTCCATGGTCCAACAACAGGAACCCTTCCAAACATTCAAGGTACAAGTCCACGCTACCTTCTACCTTAGCTGGCGTTTAATCCTGCGCTTTGCAGCGGGGGAGGGGGTGCCATTGCCTAGTCACGTTCTCCGGAAAGTTCATCCACTGCGCTAATATTTGCAGCATTAGCCTGCAGACGTCCTCGCGCTGCTCACCCTCATTTGTTGCAAGGCGAGTTCTCCTACGGGGGCTTTTTTTCTTGGTCCTTGCCGCATCCTGCAGGCTGCTGCCATGGTTTCCAGTCCGCGCCGGTAACTGGTTCAGCATAATAAAGCGGGGAGCGACATTTCTGTGTCTGCTATTAAGGGGAGGAGGATTCTCATCCAAAAAAAGAAATCACCAACAAAAACAATAACAGAGAGGAAGCAAAAAATTTCACGAGTGGCTCCACGGGCTTTGGAAGCGACGCAAGAACTCGGATTTAGAGACTTGAGGGAAATATAATTTTAAACTGATCTGAAAAGGCTGTTACCAGATCCACCACACTGCTGCGAGGCTTTCGTGCCAACGGTATCAAAAACCTGGACGGCTCACACACAGCCAGGGAGTCGCTGGGGCTATCGATCCATATCCTAAATTCAGCTATACCCGAACGCTCAGATCGATCACGAAAACAAAATCATTTTTAGAGGCAACGTAAAAGATTTACAGTAATTGTTTTGAAGACTCCCCTGTTCCGGAACACAGGCCTACGTCACTCACGCGGTTTCCCCGCGCCGTCTGGACAAGCAGAGCGGCAAAGTTGTTATGTATGTTATAGACCGTCTACAAACGGCCTGCAAACAATCACGTGACACACGGACCAACACTGGCAGCACGGCCCACATGAAAATAACCTTCCTCACACTGACATAATTCTCCCGCATGTCAGTTAGAGCAACCTGGACATTTGGGCTTTGCTAAAATAAGAGCTTTGCTATTATTTTGCCATCCCAAAGCTCTGAAAAGTCTTGATTCTGATGTCGGGTCTGGCGCAACGAAGTTTCGATATAGATCAAGTTATACAACTGGTTATATATAATGTAAATGTTTGTGGGAGGTTTATTTTATGATATTTATCATTTTTGATAAAGCAAGACTTGATTTGGTTTGCATATTTAGCTACCTACCGCCCATGTTATTCCCATGGTTCCAAAGTTCTGACCAAATGGCCCATGCCCCTTTGAGGAGGTCAGCTGCCCCGCGCCCCCTGGTCCTCCTCCTGTTTGGGCCTCAGTGTGTGTGAGAGGGGCGGGGGGGGGGGGTTGATTGGAAGGCCGACAAGTGGAATCCGCTAAAGCGATGTGGGGAAAACATGGACTTAAGGCTAACCCAAATATTTAGAGTCCCCCAAGGAGGAGCGGGGCCACGATAGCTCTATCGGGCCTCTGTTTGGATTGCAGTGTGCACTCACCTGTAGCTCACCACTGAGACCTTCCACAAATAATTACCCAGAATTCCACAGCAGCAATTCCACCAACATCAACATTCTCGGGGGGGGTGTTAATCCAGCTGAGGTACGATGGCTTCCCTTCCCTCTTTTGGCAGCGGCACAGACTGCAGGGGCCCAGGGCGGCTGCTTAGCCATGGCGACCCGCGTGGGAATGAGACATCAGGAAAAAGCAGAAAAGTGATGGGAACACATGAAGGTGCCAAAGGACAGGCTTTGATTTGGTTATTCATATGCACAAATACTCCTATGTATATATATGAGAGATGGGCCGGAATGGTGGTTCAGACGTGCATCGTTTATGTGCCCGACCGCATCCCTGAGAAATCTTGGCCCCGGAGCTGCTGCAGGGCACCATCGATCAATGCAGACGTGATGGCGTAAAACAAAGTGAACTCGTCAAAAGTGGTTTGCGGGGAGGCTCATTATGGCTACTCCGCATAGATATCACCATGGCGATCTGAGCAGTGAGCTTTCATCACCCAGAACTCTGCCTGCCCCCCCCCCCAAACTAAGGCCTGGTGTCTTTTTCAGGACACTGAGGTCCGGCGGGGGCCTCGAGGATTCCGGCTCCCTCCTTCCTGGATTTGGAAGGGGGGGGGGGGGGGGGGGTTCCATATGGATGCCCTGATTCCCCAACAATTAGCCGCCACCCTGGGGGCCCTTTATAAGCGGGAACTTTAAAAGGGGCCCAGAGCCGCCGCCCCCC